>VNKC01002736.1:0-61472 GCA_008042775.1 Drosophila pectinifera
AATTGTTAAGTTAGTCTGTTCACTTAAATAACTTATTTCTTAATATTTAACCTAATTTAAGCACACTTACATATAATTATTTAATTCATTTTGTACATACTTATTATCCTATACATATTCTAATTATTTATTTAACTAGTAATAATAGCCTAAACATGTATTATTTAAGAAACCTACGATCGAGGACGATCTATTTGTCAGGATGGCCGAGCTGTTAGCAGAGATGTATATTAAGTACTAGTGTATAAGCAGTGAGAATAAGCATTTTAGTAAAGTAAGACAGTTGCATTAATGTTCCATTTCCAATAATTCCAGTAATGTGTTAAGCGATCAAATAGGTTAAGATTAATTAGGTTAAGAAAGGATGGTCACATTAAGATCAGTGAAAAGAGTGAAAAGACCTTATTGTAAAAACTTAAGAAATAATTTGAAGAAATAAAAGTGAATCAAGTTATAAAACGGGTTAACACTTTAAAATTTTCTTTAAGTTCGTCTTTGAATGTTTTTATTTTTGCAGCCTCATGGTCTATGTGCTCCACTGTGCTTAACTGAACTGAAACACATTTCAATAACTCGAAGCACCGTTGTCTTTGACCAAGTTTATGCTATAGCTTTCGCGTATTCGAAATCGTGAAATTCTTCTGGCGCCTGAGTTCTAAGTTAACTTTTATTTTAAATACACCTTGCTATTACAAGTACTGCTTATGTATGTACATATGCACATACATATGTATGTGCAAATGATACCAACTGGTCAGCCTCAACGAAAAGAGAGGGAGAGAGGCGGACGAGAGAGGGCTGGTGACTTGGATTCCCCTTCGAACCCGACTGATACATATGTATGTTTGTGTAGATATGAGTTTGAATGAGTTGCAAGGCGGTTAGAGCGATAGAGGGGCCCAGGGGACTGCATACTTACGTACATACAGACCCGTACATCGCTCTAATGTACGTATGCACGGATGTGGGCTTCTACTGGTTCGTACATACATATGTACGTTTGTGGCTCGGTCCGCTCGCTTGTTTGTCAATATGTACACATGTTATTTGATTTTCGTTTCGCTTTTTATGTCTGCGATGTGTTGTTGGTACATGAATATAAATGCTGTTTATCTCTACACGCCCCTTCGCCCACCGCCTCCTTCTAGTAGTTTCTTTTGTACTTGTGTGTGGGTATCGCTCTCGTACGTATGTACGTACATACATGTACCCGAGTGTGTTTCCTTATTGTTGTGTGTACTTGTTTGTTGCCGCTAGTTGTTATTGTTGCTTTTGTTGCTGGCTGCTCTGCTCGCATGAACTTTTTGCTTTTGCTTTGGCTCTGGCTTCGGCTTCGCCTCTTTCACGCCTGCTAATCAATGCTGTGCGCCGGGTGTTTTCGCTATATCTATATGTACACAAACAAATCTACAAAAGTCGCAGACATGCGGCCACCCCTAGCCGACCACGCCCCCCGCCCTCAGCCCACAGCCCACAGCCCGCACATTAGGTCGCCCGATGTGCGTGTAAATATGTACAGAACACATCGTTACACATGCAGGGCCGATAGATGGACGGATAAATGGACGGATGAATGGGCAGATGAATGGATGGATGAATGAATGCATGAGTGAGTAAGGGCCAGCATATCACCATATTCCGCTATATGTAGTTGTATAGCTCGGTCTGCTCTTTCGATCTTATTTTCAAGCTCTCGTTTCGTCGATATGTGTAGTTTGAAGTCCTCTTGCATAGACCGCCTACATTTACATTACATTAACATTACATAAACATGTAAAATAGAGCCACACAGGGAGAAACTTATAAATGTTTGATATTGTTTTATTTATATAATTTTAACTTTAGTCTTAAGTTTCAAATATCAAAATCGACAAACTTTCTTTTATGTGAATAATTTACGTCTATTTTATACACTTTCAAATTTCGCATTTGATTAAAATCGTAGTACAATATTTTTAGCACTTAATTTACTTTTTTTAGATGACTATTGACTGAAGTCTTAATATTTAATTTTTTAAATCGGTTAAGCAAAATACGATTCGATGAATTATTGATTTGATCAATGACATTGAATGAATACGCAGACCTCCATATACTTACATATGTATATCTGACTCACTGTCTCACCAACAATAAATATTTATAGCCCGACAAAAAGTATAATATCCTTGGTAAGAGTACAAGTTAACTTTTTGTTTTGCCAATATTATTAATTACATTTTCTTTTAGAGACAAGTTACTTAGGATTTTTTTGCTGGAGCACCCTGTATTATTCGGGTGTTAGTTTTATTGCTAGTTCGCATTTAAGGTGAGCTTTCCCCGTCCGCCTGTCTATGCCGCAATGTGGTTGCCCCGGACCCCTGCCCCGCACATGCGATTACATCTGCCCGGGCGCCCCTGAGCCCCTGCCCGCATATATATTCGGATTTTTATATTCTCCTTGCACTAGCCGATATAATTCCCATGTACCGCCGCTGCACATACCCCCTCACACTCGAAAATACATATAAATTTATATAGTTGCGAGTAGAGTAAAAAAACAAACGGGGAAAACAGAATATTGCAACTATTTGTGTTGTAGTTTTGATGCAATAAACCCCCGGCCACACCGCCCGTGCCTCCGCAGACAATGGCCACACTTGTTGGCGATTCATGAGCTGCTGTTCATTGGTAAATAATTTCATAATAATGTTGTTCTTGTCAGCATAACAACGGATAAGCTGTAAATTGCAACAATTACAATTGGGTTAATAATATTCCCTTGATCGCTCCCGCACCCAACACCAGCGGTCACCAAATGTGGCTTTCAGTGTATGTAAATCGCTCCACGCAGCGCAAATGCTGGGCACATTCGCTCTAAGGTGCTTCCGACATTTAGCAATAAAATAAATTAAACAATAAATTATAAATTTGTACAAAAAATGACTGTTCGGCGAACAGGCGCCCAGCAACCCAAGCACAGTGGAAACAAACAGCGCTGCGGCGTAGACGTCGACGTCACTGCGACTGCGACGGCGACAGCGATTGCCGTTATTCTTGTTGTTGCTGTCAGCTGGCCTGCGAGAAAGTTTTTTCCTCTCTCTCTTTACGTGACGCAGTGCGTGTGTGGCCCGCGTGTGTGCGAGTGCTACAGCACTCGTCTAAGCGCCCGAGTGACCAAACAGCGTGCGGGTTCTGGGGTACGGTACTGGGGAAAGCACCGTAAAACCCCGCCTCTCACAGTACCTGGAATGGGTCAATATTTCCACTTTGCAACATATGTACATACTTATATATGTTCATACATATGTGCGGACCCAGTGCCACTTGCACTACCTGGACCCGATCCCACTACCAATGCTTGTCTAGGGTCAGTTTTGTGGGTAAACTGAACTTTTACCTATTATTATTTATGGGATAATGATTAAGTATGAAAAGCCACCATATAAAAACAGAAAACATACGTTAGCACTAAAGTTAACCGTTTCACTTTATTACACTCACCATTAATATTGTTAAATTCGTAAAGAAGAAGATTCAATAAATAAAAGCAAGCTTACATAAAAAACTAGGTTTACTCCAATAACCATGTTATTAGACGCTGGCTAATAATATATTGTTCTTTGAGTAACCTATATTTATACAATCCATGGCAGAAGTATTTTGTTTAGTTAAATCTTTGCAAGCATGATGTAAATTTGGCTATTCCACATACCATAAATATGGCTGCTTTCAATTCATATAATATAATATTATATATATAATAAATATATATATGACATCTAGTCAATTAGTTAAATAATTACAAAATAGCTAGCTGAATGATTATTAAGCACACTATTATTAGTATGCTTTTTTTTCCTTTTAACTATAGGGGGAAACTATAAACTTAGAAATTATGTATGCTCGTAAAAATATTATCGCTCCCTAAACATAACTTATGTTCCCACGTTGTATGCTTCAGTGACACAGTTCCTCAATTTCCATTCTAAAATATATAATCTCATTCTGCTCTGACCCTGCATTACATAAAATCAATTCCAGTTTTATTCAAATCTGAATCCTGTTACTATCGCACGATGAACGCAACAAAATTTGTGGGCTCACGACCCCCGATTTCCGTCTCGGGGGATTCTTACATAGGATTCGACATAGGCTCGACTATACTCCTTATCAGTCAGAGACCGAAACAACCCCGATGTACGTAGGTTCACGTGCCTAGAGATCAGCCAATGTATTCCAAACGACAGACAAGACCTCTTGACTAATCGGTGTCCGCTTTGGGATTGCCAGAGTCGGCACCGTGGTCTATATATTTTTTGACTTCAAATATATGTTATACGATATATTATATTCGGATGATATAAAATCTTTCTATCTATCTATAGAAATATATTAAAAACGCACATTGTAATCCAAATAAATATATTTAAATACATATATGTATATTTACAGATGTTTCTGTTAATAAAATAACGATATATAAAAACCCAATTCACTTTCACAAAAAGTATTTAGAAAGACCCATATCTGATCTGTTAAACACTCTAGTACAAGGTAATTAAAGGAATTAAGTAAATAATAAAATTACCACTTATTAAACACTACTAATAAATATAAAGCAAGGGAATAACAAAACATTTCAAAACTAAAGAAGTAAAGAACAAAGTTACGGCTTCACTAATAAAGAGACTTTATCCGGAGACTAAAGGGCTATGGAACTTAAATTGCCTTTTTTATATATATTCTTATTAACTTGAAAACTTTGAGAGAGGTTATCACTCCTCCTAACGATAATTTTTTATATCAGAAAGAGTTCCTTCTATAAAAAAAATCAAAAATTATCCTTTTAATATTTTAAATTTATTTGAATTTCTTAATATTATTCTTATAAAAATTTCGTTTCCTAAGATCACACCTAAAATGGGCTCAGTCTTGCCCTATGATCCAAACAAAGCTACACAGATTATATTTATGTTATATATATTATATATGTTATATATATATATATTATATATGTAATTAATATTATATATATGTTATATGTTAATATATATAGAATGTATCTGTGAAAATGTTTTGTTTCTTTCTCTATTTCTTGACCGACACTTTAGCTACAGATTCCCAAAGTCAGGGAACAAAGGTTCATTGGATATAAATATTTACATATATATTCTTATCAACTCGATAATTTTCTCCTCCTATCATTAGATAGATCAGAAAGAATTTCTTCTTCTAAAAAATCTAAAGGTTCCCTTTAATTACGTCTGATCCGAACAATGCTGCAGAGATTTGAATAATGTTATGTATAATTTATATATAATGTATCTGTAATGTTATATTTTGTTCTCCATTTGTTGACTATTAGCTACAGATTCCCAAAGCCAAGGTACAAAGGTTCATTGGATTTGTGTGTCCCAAAACGTGGCTTGGGACCTTTGAGGCACTGCGGAGCCATGGGTCAAGATTACTGCCTGCCACATACATAGGTCCACTAGGGACTTATCAGCGTCTGGCGGCGATGGCATAAATACCCGTGCTCGGGACCTGGCCGCTGTTATTCGTCGCGATCGCCTTCAGCATGAACGAGCTCAAGCCAGCCATGAGCTACAGAAGCACCTCTCTTCACGAGGCGGTCAAGCTGCGCCTGGACGAGCCAGGATCCTTCTCGCAGGGAGTCGTCCCGCAGACCATTCCGAAGTTCTTCGCGGAGGTGTGCGAGAAGCACCCCCAGTTGCCCGCCTTGGTGTGGGAGACCCCGGGAGCCGGAGTCGATGGTTGGACCACCTTGAACTACGGCGAGTATCAGGAGCGGGTGGAGCAGGCTGCTCTCATGCTCCTGAGCGTGGGCGTGGAGGAGCGGAGCTCAGTGGGCATCCTCGCCTTCAACTGTCCGGAGTGGTTCTTTGCCGAGCTGGGCACCTTGAGGGCTGGCGCTGTTGTGGCCGGAATCTATCCCAGCAACTCGGCGGAGACCGTTCACCACGTCCTGGCCACCGGAGAGTCCACTGTGTGTGTGGTGGACGATGCCCAGCAAATGGCCAAGCTGAGGGCGATCAAGGAGCGCCTGCCCCGCCTGAAGGCGGTCATCCAGCTGCACGGACCCTTCGAGAACTTTGTGGACCAGGAGCCCGGCTACTTCAGCTGGCCGAAGCTGCAGGAGAGGAACTTCTCCGACGAGCTCAGGGAGGAGCTCCGGGCCCGGGAACGTCGCGTTCATGCCAACGAGTGTGCCATGCTGATATTTACTTCGGGCACTGTGGGTCTGCCCAAGGCTGTGATGCTCACCCACGACAACATCATCTTCGACACCAAGTCCGCCGCGGCCTGCTTGAAGGATGTGCAACTCGGAAAGGAGAGCTTTGTCAGCTACCTGCCCCTGAGTCACGTCGCTGCCCAGATCTTTGATGTGTTCTTGGGACTATCCCATGCCGGCTGCGTCACATTTGCGGACAAGGACGCCCTCAAGGGAACCCTGATCAAGACCTTCCGCAAGGCGAGGCCCACGAAAATGTTCGGGGTGCCCCGGGTCTTTGAGAAGCTGCAGGAGCGTCTGGTGGCCGCGGAGGCCAAGGCCAAGCCCTACTCCAGGCTGCTCCTGGCCCAGGCTCGAGCAGCGGTGGCCGAGCACCAGACCACATTGATTGCGGGGTGAGTTGATAGAGTCCGAGGGCAATGAATTGGAAACAGGAGTTTTTTTTTTTTTAATTATCTAGCTGTGATTCCACAATTTTAGTTTGGTTTTCATTTGGATATGTCAGCTATGTCACTTGAACTTCCATTACAGATTTAACTATTTATAATTTACTTAAAAATTTAGTTACATCACCAAGAGTACCAAACATCAAATTGAACAAAAGATTTTTAGCTTTATAATACGCTTAAAATTTTCAAATATCTTTATACTCAGACTTTAAGCCTGCACGGTTCGTGATGTAAACAATTTGTGAAGTTATATATTTTTCTTAGTTCTGAAGAAATTTTCCACAGAACAATTATATTTTAAATTGACCTCTTAGTTTTGAATGGAAAAACTACTTCCCTGACCTGATTTACTAACTCTTGTTTTACTGTTTTACCTGCTAACAAAATGGAAATACTGAGGGAAACATTTCTGTTTTGATATTTCAAAAACTACAACCATTTGTGAGGATTATCTGACATATTGTATTTTTAAATCAGCTCAAAACTTATAAAGCAAATTGATCGAAATTATAATAGTTATAATATTTATAAGGAGAATGTTAGGCATATTCATCTTGCGACTTGAATGAATCGGTTTAGATAAGCATAAGTACAAATATATGTTGGATTATAGACTAATGTTGTTTATTTTTTCAGAAAAACCCCCTCGATTTACGGCAGTGCTAAGTACTGGCTGGCTTCCCGCATCATAAAACCCATCCGGGAGATGATAGGTCTGGACAATTGCCGCACCTTCCTGACCGGCGGAGCTCCCACCTCCGACGAGCTGAAGCAGTTCTTCCTGGGACTGGGCATGGCCCTGGGCGAGTGCTATGGGATGTCGGAGAGCGCCGGAGCAATCACTCTGAACGTGGACATAAACAACTTGTACAGTGCGGGCCCCTCGATCGAGGGAATGACCTTGAAGATTCAGGAGCCGGATAGCAGTGGCCAGGGGGAGGTCTTGCTGCGGGGACGTAGCATTTTCATGGGCTATCTGGGACTAGAAGAGAAGACCGAGGAAGCTATCAAGGAGGACGGTTGGCTTCGCACTGGCGACTTGGGGTACCTCGATCCCAAGGGAAACCTCGTGATCTCCGGCCGGCTCAAGGAGCTCATCATCACCGCCGGCGGCGAGAACATCCCTCCGGTGCACATCGAGGAGCTCATCAAGAAGGAGCTGCCCTGCGTGAGCAATGTGCTACTCGTCGGCGACCACCGCAAGTACCTGACAGCCCTGGTGTCCCTAAAGACCAAGTCCGATGCCAAGACGGGGATTCCCCTGGATGCGCTGCGGGAGGAGACCGTCGAGTGGCTCCGCGATCTGGACATCCACGAGACCCGTCTCTCCAGCCTGCTGAGCATTCCGGCGGACCTGCACCTCCCCAACGACGCAGCTGCTCTGGCCGCTGCCCTGGACATCACCGCCGAGCCCAAGCTCCTGGAAGCCATCGAGGCGGGCATCAAGCGGGCCAACAAGCATGCCATCTCGAATGCGCAGAAGGTCCAGAAGTTCGCCCTCATTCCCCACGAGTTCTCCCTGGCCACCGGGGAACTGGGCCCCACGCTCAAGATCAGGCGGAACATTGTCCACGCCAAGTACGCCAAGGTCATTGAGCGGCTCTACAAGTAACTCAGCCGTGGCCTGGACTGCACTCATATCTCCAAAGATTCCACTTGACTAGGCTTACATTGTAATCATCAGTAGCATAAGACATTACGACCCAATATATTTGCTTATAAAAATATGATAATGATGTTTCACTGGAACACTGTAGCTGTCATAAGAATGGGAAATATTGTCTAGTTTGTGAAGACAGAGACATTTGACTTTAGAAATCGCAGTTCCATTTGGGAAAATGTGGCCATGATTGCCAAGAAACTTATTTACTAATCCTAAAGCTTTAAAAGGCTTTAAGTTACTATTAAACAAATGGGGAACTGTGGCGACAAGGAAGAATTTGGAGAATAATTTAATACTAATTTATTCATTCCAAATCCACATGTCAAAACTACAAAATCGTTTTCTCAAAAAAAATATTTAGCTAGTTAATTTTTACCACACTAACTAAGTGACAATTATTTTGTGTTTAATATGCCTAATTTTTGATTAGTTAATTAGGCAATTAGGCATTAATTCTACCATAGGATAATTACACATTTTATGGTCATGGGTACAGTAGAATGTAGCTTAACAATTTAATATAAAAATATTTAATATAATAATAGAATACACTCGGTGAATCAATATTTCTAAGACGGATCCTATGCGAACCCACGTTTGTTCATTATAATATTAAATGGACGACTTAGCTATGACGTAGTATTTTTGGGTTAGTCGTAGCATAAGCTTTGATTTAACTAATTAATTAAAAACAAAACTCTGCATCAGCTAATAGTGAAGGCAATTATATATATATATATATTATATATATGTGCCGGCACACTAGGGACTGAGCTTTATAGCAATAACCAGGGGAGATTCTGATGCTAGATAAGGTACTGGGTCCCACGGTCAGGATCAGACGGAACATGGTTCACTTCAAATACCAGAAATAANACATGGTTCACTTCAAATACCAGAAATAATCTCTTCCTTAAATATTCCAAGTTTTCTTTAAGGCCTATACATATTTTTTCCCAAAGCATACTACATGTTGACCTTTTTCTTATCGTTTTTATTGTAATAAAAATATCAATATAAAGTACATTATGAATAAAATATATATTTGTATTTGCTACAAAGATTATAGTATTTTTAATGGGGACTGAGTGTCTCCTGACCGTTTCTTATGGGATGCCATTCAACTTTGGTGACGTACTGAAATAAACAAGTGGTTTCTTGATAATGAAGAAAGTCGAGCTAATTAAATCAAATAATTTAAAATGTTGTTTGTTGTTTGATTATGATTTCAAATTGTTTTGTATTATATACTATTTAAAAAAAAAAAGAAATTGGAAAGCCGAACTCTATATCAGCTGCAGATATATATATAAGATATTATTATTGTTAATATTCTTATGTACTTTTTTTCATTAGTAAAAGCTGTTAGATAAATTACTGCAAGTTAGTTTGGAATACTTTGGGATACCTTTTTGAAAATATAAAGTCTTGACAAGAACCCTGCATTGAATTAGTAATTATTATTTTGCAAAACAAGAAAGGAGTCGAGCATCTCAAGAGAAAGTAACAATTTAATGGGTGCCATGTTGCAGTTCTTAATAAGGCCTCAAAGTCGATCTATATCTCTAATCTTTTAGCCAGGATTGAGCCGAAGATCGAAGGTATTTCCGACCTCAACAAACCATATTATTCAGCGCCTTCATCCCGCCCTTGCTGCGCTCGTTGCGGTCGACGAACCGCCGCAGCCACCGCAGTCCGGCAAAGGCCAAGGCAATGGCCACCAGCATCCAGATGATCACCGAGCGGGAGTCGAAGCGGTCCGTGGGTATCTTGGGCCAGGTGAGAGGAGGCGGCGAGGGGTTCGCCTCGTCATAGGCTTGCTGCGGGCAAATAACCATCGATTACTTCTGTTTTCCTGGCTCTTGAGTGATACTTACGCCGCACTCGCAGTTGCTGGTCCTATGCTGGGAGACCTCGGCGGCATCCAGCAGGATAATGGAGCGATTGGTGTCCCCTTCGGTGCAGTCCACTCCCTTGATGTCCTTGAGGTCCTGGCTCCGACCACCTAGCACGGGCCAGGGACGAGCGAAGTTCACGGAGGCGGGCAGCTCCCGCGCCAGGTTGCCGATCAGCCAGGCGCACTCGAAGTTGTTGTCCGCCAGGTTTAGGTATCGGAACTGGCGCAAGCTGGCCAGATCCACCGACCTCAGGCGGTTGGAGCTGAGATCCACGTAGAGGGAGAGCCGGTTCAGGGATGCAGGCAGTCGTCCCAGGAAGGCTGCATTGGTAAGGGCGTTTCCGGACAACTCAATGTGCCTCAAATGACTCTGGCGTCTCAACGCAAGGGGGGACAGCTGTCCGATGAGGTTGTGGCCAAACATAATCTCCTCCAGCTGGGTGTTGGCCCCGAATAACACCTCTGGAAGCGAAGTCAGTTGATTATGGCTCACGTCTATTTGCAGAAGACTGACGAGCGCCTCCAGACTCCCTGTATCCACAACTTCAACGGCATTGTGACTGACGTTGAGACGCTGTCATTAGAAGAGATGTCAAGCTTTAGTCTGTGAACATCTTAAAGGCATTATCCAATTTCATTTCTAAATAAATTTGAGGAATTTCTTTCTTACACGGATAATTCTATTCTGGATCTTTGTCTAATGTTTACAGAAGCTGCAAGTTTATCGCCATCAGAAAAAGTATTATTTGAATTGATAAAAAAGATAAACAAGAATAATAAATGCTTATGTATTGTATGTAATTAAAAATAATATATTAATTTATATAATTTAGTAGTGACTGCCGAAAAATTATCCATTTCCATTTCTAAATAAGTTTCAGGAATTTCTTTGTTACGCGGATAATTCTCTTCTGGATCTTTGCCTAATGTTTAAAGAAGCTGCAAGTTTATTGCCTTTAATAAAGGTATTATTTGAATTGATAACAAAAATTTAACAAGTAGAATAAGTGCTTATGTATTGTATGAAATTAAAAAAATAAAGTGATTCATATAATTTAGTAGCCGCCTTATCAGAGAAATAAAATATGTAAGTGCTCAAACTAAACTCAATTTTCTGCGTTCTTAGTGGAAACAAAGTTTCAAAAAATCCTACTACAAGTTTGTGTTTAATATAGTTGCTGAGATTTAATAATTGAGATTTCAATATCAAGGTGTAATATAAAGCGAATCTCACCTCCAATGAGTCCAGGCCCGCTAAGGCTTCCCTTGTGAGGTTTGTCAACTTATTGTAACTCAAGTCCAGAGTCTGAAGCTCAAAGTTTTTAGAAAACCCCAGAGGTTCCAGAGTGGTTACTTGATTATGTGACAGATTCAAGTGAACTAGGCGCGCCAGTCCTCGCTGGCTGAGGAACGGAAGGCTGGTGAGGAGATTCTGGTCCAGGCGAAGGCTCCGCAGGTGAGTGTTGGTCTCAAAGGCATCCAGATCTATGCTCTCTATGGCATTATGATGGAGGGACAGACTGGCGAGGCGGTGGAGGCCCTGGAAGAAGGTGCCATCGATGCGCTGCAGCAGGTTTCCATTCAGGTGCAGGTGCTTCAAGTGGGGCAGTCCGTGGAAGGTCTCCTCGTCGATTTGGGTGATCTGGTTGGAGCCGAGGTCGAGCAGCTGCAGCTGGGGGAACAGGGCGAAGCCCTGGGACCTCAGACGACTGAATGCGTTATGGCTCAGGTCCAGGGAGGTGAGGGCGCCCAAGGGCTCACTGGACCAGGAGCTCAGGGCGCTCAGATTGTTGTGGCTGAGCGAGAGGGTCTGCACCCTGGCCAGGCCGTTCAGGGAGAAGTCCTCCAGATCAGTCAGTCCGCTGTATTGCAGCTCCAGGTGGAGGAGATGGCCAAAACGCAGGAAGAAGGCGTTCTCCAGGCGCGACAGACTGCAGTTCCTCAGCGAGAGCGTGGTCAGGAGCTCCGTGTCCCGGATCAGAGTCACCTCAGTGTGGTTGCAGTTGCTCAGCTGCAGGCAGTCGGCCCTGACCAGCAGTAGCAGACTAACCAGAAGCCGGTACATCGCGGGGAACAATTGGCTTTAGACTAACCCACTAACCACCAGATCCGGGGCTTCTGTAACCAAAGCCCTTATCTTATTGCAGCAGCCTGTAGTTCCAGCCGACAGCCCGTCAAGATAGGTAATCTGTTGATCAACTGGTCGCCATTTGCCCGAGAACAATATTTGCTCACCTTTTAGTCGACGCTGAAAAAGCTCGGCTACCGATTCAAGAACTCGCAAAATGCATCAGCTAGATACTGGAAACACTAATCCGAGATACAAGCTTCCAGTATCCAGTGCTACTATTATTATTTTAAATTCCACCAGCTAGATAACTAAAACTCCCTGGGACCCTGAGTTCCATCTCGAATATTTTTCGTATCAGCTTTTAGCCTTGCTAAAGATGTAATAATTTTCACCAGCAAGTTAAATAGAGCTCTCAGCCATCACCAGTATTCATTGTTACACGGTTTCAAGGTTTCAAGAACTCGCAAAATGCATAGATACTGGAAAGCCTAATCCGAGATACTAGTTTCCAGTATCCAGTGATACTATTATTATTCCTAAAACTTCCAGGGACCCTGAGTTCCATTTAGAATATTTTTCCTATCAGCTTTTAGCCTTGCTAAAGGTGTAATAATTTTCACCAGCAAGTTAAATAGAGCTCTCAGCCATCACCAGTATTCATTGTTACTCGCTTTAATTTTCAGTTAACCCAACTGTAACTGTCGGATGTCAGATTTCACTGCAGTGACATTCTTACTTATGAATTCATGGCAACACAAAATATGCTAACTCTACAAGAGGAATGTAAATAATACTAATGAATGCAAGCGCAGCTGCAATGGAAATGGCGATAAATCGAGTTCAACCAAAAGGACACAGAGAAAAATACTTTGAACAATGAACGAACAGCTTGAATTGAAGATCTGCGTAATTGGATAATAAAGCTCCAATTAATACCTCCGAATAAATAATAAAAAATAATTGAAAAATGCTTTAATGACAAAAAGTGATTTTAAATTGGGATAATGCGAGTTGTATTGTGTATGGGATTGTTAACATATATCTGTATTATTTCGGTCGGATGCAACTATGAATATTTTAATTGCCATGTGCAATTCACAAATTGAAATATCTTTGTTTGGGCAACGCCCGATTCATATTTTCCTCACCGCGTTTGTGTGAGTTTGGATTATTTGCGCATTTGGTTTTCACCTGCATTTTAACCCTTGCGCTGTCCTGTTTGCAGGACTCCACGACATAGCCATCCTGTCCAGTGAAACCCAATGGTATGTGGAAGGAGTCGCAGGCAAAGAGACAACCAGAACAGAAATGCCGCAAAAAGCAGTGCAGTGGACATTGCAAATACTCGATGGAACCAGGACCTTTCCCAGAAACACGATTATGCATATATATATATATATATATATTTACCCTTCTCCGCAATTGTTTCCCCTTTTATCAATCTGGAGGTGGAGCCTGGGCTGATGGCAAAGTGATTTTGATATGCTGAAAGGCCCAGGTCAGCCGAAGCTTAACACCTGTGAAAGTGCACTTCCGAAGCAATCCCATCACATAATATTTGAAATGTGGTTGGCCTGGTCGGCCGGGGAAGTGAATAAGAGATATCGATTGGGCTTAAATAAAGTGTTAATGGCATAATTGGTAGGGATAAACTGAAAGCAAACATACAGTCAGAAACAAGTAGCTACAGTCGAGTGCTATGGACTGTTACATACCCGGTACCCAAAGCTTTGTGGGTGAAATTAAGAGGGACTTTACTTTGTCTAATTATGCTCAAATTGTTGAAAAACTTGTCATACGTCTATAATTGTTGAAAGAAACATGCTGACCAACACCGAAAAAGGGCAAATGTTGCTAGCTACATGTTGAGCAACACCCATTAGAGCTGTCAACACAAATGTATATTTTGCAGAAGTTTAGCATATGCAGGAACTTTTTTTAATAACTCCGAATCGATTTATCATCCGACTTCACTCAAATTTTTAGAGCCTGTCCGCAAAAATATTTCATATTTAGTTTATTTCATATTTAGTTTAAACCGGAACGGAGCGATGCCAAATTTTGAAACTAACTTGATCTGAATATATATACTTTATAGGGTCGGAACGAGTCCTTCTGCCTGTTACATACATTATCGGTTGGCACTAAGTTGTAATACCCTTTTACCCATAGGGTATAAAAAGTGTATGAATTCGTGTCTAAGTAAATTAAATAAAGCAAAGCGCTCTGTCCACTACAGGCTAAGTACAGAATTTCCCAAGTTATGCAAATAATGCAAATAAATTAATTTGAAACTTAGTATTTTCAGTCAAAAATGAGTTTCCCATTTGTGTGTTTTTAATTAAACTGACTAGAACACGACTGTGCAACAAACTTCTTCAAAAAGCTAACTATCTCAAATTAATTCAGTGGCAGTTTCTGCAACTATCCTGAAAAAGAATAATATTTTTTATGCTAATTCATTCAGTGCCTGGCAAATGCACTTAAAGTTTCAAAGCTAAATGCAGTGAAATTATGCGTTCATTACGCCAAAAAGTATTCAATGTTAAGTCCATCTACTACGAGTTATTGTAGACCATATCCTGATTCCTTGATAGATTATTCAGGGATATAGTTTCAATTAAGAAAGTAGGTAAATGTTATCTGTAAATGCTAGAATAACTAAAAGGACAAAATTGTTTGCATTTTAAGCGCAGGTAAGGAGTGAAAAGATTTAAGCTTTCCTTTTATGAACTTCAAGCAATTCAATTCGATATTGCGGCCTAAATGTGGCCTTAAATTATACTATAACCACAATGCCAAGCGGCGGAGCAACTTTGACTTCTATGTCTTCACAGATAAAAAGTCGGTCCTTGCGCTAAAATGACAAATTTAATATGTACTCCTTGTCTGCCGCTTGTTTGTTTGCCTTTCCGACGCTTTAGCTGCATTCTCCTTTTTGGGCAATGCAATAAAAAGAGGAAGAAATGACCGAGCCTTGGCCAAATGCCAACCAAGGCACGCAGGACGAGGCAGGAAGGACGGCCAGCACATTGCCAGAAGCATTGCAGATGGAGGAGCAGGAGCAGGAGCAGGAGCAGGGATATCTGCGCACTTACCAGACTGTTTTTATTTGCAGGCAAGCTTGGGATTCCCGGCTCTATTGCCAGGACTCTGGCGCGCTGAGTGTGTGTGTGAATGGTATTAAAATATTTTCCTACATATTTCAGCTGCCAAAATTATTTCAATTTAGTTCCGCAAAATAAATTGGTTTCCATTTTTGCCGGCTCTTGGGTTTCTGTGATTTTTTCGTTCTCACAAAATGCTTCTCGAGTAATGAACATAAACGTGCCAAATTATTTACTAACATGACTGATATTTATGTGAAATGAAGTCTCTGGATGAGAAGCGGCCTAAGATCCTTCCTACAGTGAATTAAATACTTAAGCCAAGCTGAATTTATCTCAGAACCAAAGTGGCTTCCCAGTTAAGAGAGAGTTCTAAAGAGCTCTTTAATAGTCTGGGCTTTGAACCACTCTGAAACTTGTTGAATTGCAATTAAATTAACAGATTTCTTGGCAAGAGCTTTGGCCAAATGCGGAATCTGGGCCAGGCGCCTTGCTTCCCCTGGTTTATTTTCTTATTTAGCCATTGTTATATTTTAATTGCTTTGCCAAGCACTATACACACTGCACATTAATTTCCCTGGAAATCAAATCATTTCTAGGACCCGGCACGTTTCCACTCCACTATAAATATTTCAATAAGCGCATTGTGCCCTGCACACGAATACTTATTTTTTTGCCAAACTCCCCCACAGAACCCATCCGGAATGCATGTTCCTCGCCGAAAGTCCACTTCCTCCGCAGCCCCAGTGTTTCCTCAGCGCAAACCTGGCTCGCCTCATTGTAATTGTAATTCTGACCGTTGGCAAAGTCATGGCAGGGAGTAGAAAAAGTGGAATGTTTTTTAATAGCATTTAGAATTTTTTCGTTACTTACTTGGGAAACAAATGCACGGAGCACAAGGCGAGTTTCGCATGCTTTTTCATAGTTTCCATAAGCCAATTACTGGGTTTTTAATGGGTATTACAAAAAATTAATCAGCTCTTCAAAGCAGTATTTTACTCAATAAAAAACAAAATATTGTTAACCCGGTTTACAGACAGATTCACTTTTATTTTCCAGATTATTTCTTAAGTTTTTATAACAATGTGTTTTAACTCCTTTCTCTGATCTTAAAGTGACCATACTTTCTTAACCTCTTTAATCTTAACCTATTTGATCGTTTTACATATTATTGGGATATTGGGAAATGGAACAAAAATGCAAACAGTCTCACTTTACCAAAATGCTTATTCTCACTGCTAATACACTAGTACATAACAAATACATACCTGCCAAAAATATATGAATTCATATTTGACTACATTCATTTTCCAATTACATTGTTAATTAAAAATGGACTTTAAATAGAAAACTTGTTCCTGGAGACATTCTGTGACTAGTATTTAAGTTGATAATTGAATAATTAGTTGAATATTAGTTGAATAATTGTTCTCTTTACCTATAAAGAGCCTGTCTCTGAATGTACTGTTTAAAAGGATATAGATTCTTCGACTCGCCTACCTTTTTACCCTTTTTTTACTCTTGGGTAATACAAAAGCACCCACAAAAAACAGGGGAAAGTTTCAAAGTTTTCATTACCGGAAGCACATGACTGCATTTAGTTCGGGGTTCCTTTCTGCCTTTGCAGTTGCTACCATCTCTGGCTGTGTTTATTTATTTGGTGTGCTATTAAAATTTTGGCAGGCCAACAATGGACGAGTAGAGCGAATTCGAGCCGGGACACGTATGCGGATACGGAAGGACGGGGACTCCGACCTGAAATAGCTCTGAACCTGACTGGCTTCATTTCCGCAGACCCAGAATCGTAGTTCCTACGCCAACCTGGTAAAAAATCTCATCAGTCCAGGCCTTAAATGGTTTTTGTTCTACGCCTTTCTGTTTTTGTTGCCCTCCCTGGAGAACTCCAGTATTTTCAGTGCATTTTTTACTGCACAGGCGGTGTTGTTTTAATTGCTGCTGACAACGAAAGTTTAAACAAATCAGAGCCGAGTTTGTTCAGTTGCCAACTGCTGAATACAAATTTGCACAATGCAAATTGATTGAATAATCGATGTACATTTCTCCGGATTTGCGGTTGTAGTCAGACATAAACCAGAATAAACCAAATAAAAAGTAAGCCGACGGCTGCATATACAAATTTAAATTCTGAATTAAGTTTAACATACTTTCAGGCTGTCATCTGGTCGGAGTTGCACTAACTGGACTGTTTTTTGCGAACTTTTATTTGGGCTTACCTTGGTATAAAGTGAAAAAACATTGCCAGATATATTCGTCTGATTTTCGAGGAGGTTTTGCTTTACAAACTAAACTGCATTTTACTAGTCACCATCACCAGACCATTCGATCTAGACGCTTCCACATTTCCCCAGTAAGATCGGACAGCGTATAAAGTGAAAAAACACTGCCAGATATGTTCGTCTGATTTTCGAGGAATTAAAAACTTGTCGCCTGAGAATCAGTTCAATTTCAAGCATAAATATTATGATTACTTGGTTTTATCTGAAAAATCTTATGTAAAGGTTTTGCTTTACAAACTAAACTGCATTTTACTAGTCACCATCACCAGACAATTCGATCTAGACGCTTCCACATTTCCCCAGTAAGATCGGACAGCGTATAAAGTGAAAAAACACTGCCAGATATGTTCGTCTGATTTTCGAGGAATTAAAAACTTGTCGCCTGAGAATCAGTTCAATTTCAAGCATAAATATTATGATTACTTGGTTTTATCTGAAAAATCTTATGTAAAGGTTTTGCTTTACAAACTAAACTGCATTTTACTAGTCACCATCACCAGACAATTCGATCTAGACGCTTCCACATTTCCCCAGTAAGATCGGACAGCGTATAAAGTGAAAAAACACTGCCAGATATGTTCGTCTGATTTTCGAGGAATTAAAAACTTGTCGCCTGAGAATCAGTTCAATTTCAAGCATAAATATTATGATTACTTGGTTTTATCTGAAAAATCTTATGTAAAGGTTTTGCTTTACAAACTAAACTGCATTTTACTAGTCACCCTCACCAGACCATTCGATCTAGACGCCTTCACATTTCCCCAGTAAGATCGGACAGCGATAAAGTGAAAAAACATTGCCAGATATATTCGCCTGATTTTCAAGGAATTAAAAACTTATCGCCTGAGAATCAGTTCAATTTCAAGCATACATGTTATGATTTCTTTGCACTTTACTAATCACCATCAGCAGACCATTCGATCTAGTCGCCTTCACATTTCTCCAGTAAGATCGGACAGCGTATAAAGTGAAAAAACATTGCCAGATATATTCGACTGATTTTCAAGGAATTAGAAACTTATCGCCTGAGAATCAGTTCACGCATAAATATTATGCATACTCTAAAATATAAGCTATACAGGCTGAAGGTTTTATTTTACAAACTTAACTGCATTTTACTAGTCACCATCCGCAGACCATTCGATCTAGACGCCTTCACATTTTCCCAGTAAGATCGGACAGCGATAAAGTGAAAAAACATTGCCAGATATATTCGTCTGATTTTCGAGGAATTAAAAACTTATCGCCTGAGAATCAGTTCAATTTCAAGCATAAATATTATGATTACTTTGTTTTATCTGAAGAATTTCATGTAAAGGTTTTGCTTTACAAACTAAACTGCATTTTACTAGTCAACATCATCAGACCATTCGATCTAGACGCCTTCACATTTACCCAGTAAGATCGGACAGCGTTACTCTGCAGAGTCGTCCCATCTCCATTTAATTTTGGACGACTGCTTCCCCCTCTGGCTTTTCAGATGGATGCAGATGCAAATTTGTTGACAGTCCTGGGCAGAAGGCGGGCTGAGTGATATCACGGCTTACCCGGCGGCAACAGCCGTAATAAAGCGGCCCGCCCCCGCGCCACGCCTCCTCGCATCAAAATGGCTGACTGCACACACATTTCCGGGCGAGGACGCCGTGTTGCATGCCAATAAATCATATGGCTCCGAGTGCGGGCTGCATGTACGTGTGGCGGGGCAGGGTGGAGGGTGGAGGGTGGAGGGGATCCGAGAGCGGTTCTGGTGCAATCGGCCATGTTATTATTGTTGCTCTTATTATTATTGTTCGCCAACGGCACGATTGAGTTCGTTTCGCTTGGCCCTTACGTTGTTGCCGGATAACTGGCTGCTTGCCGCTGGAGAGCTGGCCAAGTTGACTTGTCATAAAAATTGAAATTGTTATCAACTCGCTCGTGCGTCCGACAGTCAAGGATTATTGCATTATGGCAGCCAGGACGAGGCAGTCGGAGTACAAAGGCAGCGGAGAGTGGTCGAATAAGCCAATTATCTCTGGCGAAATGGGTCCTTAAATACCCTTCCTCTCGGACATTCAAGGGAAGGTCTTCATATTTGGGCAGATATATATAAAGTCACAACCAAATAAGTTGTTATGAGATACTTAGGTCTAGTGGTGTGTTTTTTCCAATTATATATTTAAGGATATATTGTATTTATTATTCGTGATTCTTAATCAGGGCTCAGTACCCTTGGCCAAGGTATAATGTGGCAGAGGAGAACTTAATGGAATATTCGCGTACAGGTGCCACGCCCGGAAAGTAGCTGCAGTTGGCTGAACATCCTGCTGTCTCAAAGGCCTCCGTAAGGATTAAAATTCCGATAGAGTCCCGCTCCCTGTTCGGTTTATTTTCCGCTGTTCATCTTCGGCGATAAGCCAACAGCATCGGCCATCGAAGTGGCAATAAATATTCCTTCTCTCGCATATCATTTATCATATTTGACTTGATTCGCAATGAGAAATGTGCAGCGAAATGCCAAATGAGTATCGAGCATCAAGGACCAAGGCAATTAAGGCAGTCGTGCTCTGTAATGGCCATAACGATAAGAATAAGGGAATATCAGATGAACGAGCTACTTGACAGGAATCGAAAATCAATCGTTAAGTGATTCTTTTGGGGAATTTATAATATAGATATGGTGAAACCTGTGAAAAGGTTAAATCGAAATGACATTATATCCCTTAGCTGAAATTACAGAGGTCTAAGTGTCAATTGCCCAGACTTACTTAACTTAACAAGCCTGAAAACCCAAGCTAACACTTTTAATTCATTTTATATTCCGATGTCCTCGACACAGTTCTAAAAGGCTGCGAGGGAAGTTTCATTCGGAGACAATTCATTTGACAGCCACAAAATCAATTGGTGGGAAAAGTGAGAAGCGAATCAAGCTGCATAAATTATAGAGAAATCGGGAATCAAATTGAAACAATGGAGCGTCACGGAGCACTCTCAGGGTTTGTCAATTTAAGCCAGCCTCAAATGCAGTTTCCGGGTGCCTCGTTGCCCGCTGCTCTCCTCGTTTGTTGGGCGGAGAAGGCCACCAATTTTCACTCCTGCCAGCGTTGCAAAAAAGAATAGGAGTCTTGCCAGATGCCTAACCCCTACTATCTTAGATTGAGACAAGGACGAATGGTGCTGCACTCCGCTTTAAAACTGGTCTAGAAATATCGGGAGTAATAATAAAGTTTTCCAATGCCCCCCCTGGCTTTATTTCGCATTATTTGTGGTTTTTGATTTATTACAATTAATTAATTTAAATTTCATTACACGATCCCAATCGAGGGAACTGGGCCAAGGGAAGAGAGCCTTGCGGAGGGCGGCAGCAATGGATTGAAAATGAATGCCAAAACCTTGATATGAATTAATATTTGAGCAGGGCTGCCCAGCGGAGCAGACAGCTGAAGGGCCCGGGGCAGATGGACATGGCTTTGCATGGAATGGACATTGGGTAAATGGGTCAATTCGGAGCGATTGATTGGCACGGTGGCTGTGTGCAAATATTAAACTTTTCCTTATTGGAAAATGTATTTAAGAACTTTTCCTGTTCAAAGAATAGTTATTTAGTCTGGCAGGGATATTTCATTCGTGATATCTTCATCCGAGCTCAGAGTCACTTTAAATATATAATAATATTCCGAGAGAAATTGCTTTGCCAAGGCGGAGGTAAAGGTTAAGACAACTGGAAATCAGCAACCCACAAAGGCAACAAACAATAAACTGGGGGAAAGCCCAAAACGCCATCGAAAACACGAAGCATGAAAAATCAAAACAAATAAGCAAACAGGCAGGCAAACAAAGTGCCAAGCAAATTAAATAAAATCCGCACAAACAAAGAGCTGGGGACTGGCCCGAAAAGCCGAGGAGGCGGAGGAGGCGGCGGGAGATACAAGGATACACATGCACAAGGATACTGGCGCAGGCCACTTAGATGCGGTTGACACAGCCACAGGATGTGCGAGTGTGTGGCTGTTTTTGTTTGTGATAAAAATGAAGCAATTGAAAGAGCCGCGACAAATGCCAGCAACAATGGGCGCAGGCGACTGGCGGAGAGGCAGGACGAAATGAGACCAGAATGGAGGGGGGAAATTAATTAGACTTCCTCTTGGCTTCAACTCCAGTGAGCCCTTTTCATTCAATTAAAGTGTGCAAACTAATAATAGAAGTAGTCAGTTGGCACGGTCTTAGCAGGAAAGCAGTCCTAACCCTGAGATAATTTTAAATCAGTATTATTTCCCTTGTATTCTGAAGCAAAGCGCTCTAGAAATACTCTTTATCCATTAATACTAGTATGTATTCTACGAATTAATTTAATATTTTAATATTAAAAGTATATTCTTTATGCTGCTTGATAATTAAAGTAACTCCCCCAGAGTATGAAGCCCACATTGCGTATACGTAATTAAATACGAGAGCCAAAGGAAATATATTCTGCAGCAAGATCCGTGTCTTGGCCATTTGGGCGGGGCTGTAGTGGAAGTTCAGGATGTGCATGTCCTGCAGCTACAGGCCGTCTGCACTGCGCTGCATGCCAGGTGCGAATACTGGCAATATCGGCGGCTTTCATTCATGGATACCAACCGACAGCAGACGAAAAGCTGAACGGGAACGCCGAGCAGGACTCCGACCTGCTCCTGCTGTGTCCTTCGTTCACTTTGTCGTCGGCTGCGGAGCCCGACGAGGTTTGGGAGCCACTGGAAGGAGCCACTGGGATAGCTGCAATGGAACGCTCCGAAGAGCTTAAAGCCCGGCAAAAGAGAGAGCGGCGGCGAGAGTCGGCGGCCTTAAGAGAGGACGGCCTACAAGTGTCCAGGGCCAAAGAGAGCGCTGCTTTGCAGCTTCCTCCTCCAGCTGTCTCTCTCGCTCTCCCGCTCTGAGGGCGCCCTGTAGTTTTGGGTTTGTGAAAGCCATTTTTCATTCATACGAACTTACTTTAAATTAATTTTTTTGTGGGGTCATAAATCATTTTTGGCTCTGGACCTACGCATGCTGCCTCTGTATGTAAGCTCGTCGTTATGCTCGGGTGTCCGTGTATCGGGCCGCCCAAGGGGGGTGTAAGCTTTTGTATCGTGAATTTGACCCTTCATGTATGAATGAATGTCTTCCATGTATTCCCAAGACTTTCAAATTGGTCCTGCGGACATCAAAGGTTCATCACAACTGCATCTTGATCGAAGAAGGAACACAATATATTGATTAGTAATTTATTCAGATATTTAATCACCTCCTTAGGGCCATTTCTTGGGGCTTAAGGTGGAAAGAAGCTCATGACTCTTATGCTTTATGTGTAGTTATTAGGAAATTCCTTCTATTTTGAAAATATGTCTCAAATGTATTAAAAATGCTTTCACTTAGAGGAGCCACAGAAATAGCTAAGCCACATAAAAAGGTGATACAAAATGCGGCATCAGCGATTGATGCATTAAAATACTATAAAATTAATATACTAATAATATTATATATAATATATATAATAGTAATATAATAATATGTATATATAATATATATAAGTACAAATAACTATGAGACCTATTATTAGCGGAATAAAATTGTTGGTAAAACTCCAATAGGTTCAGTCTGCAAGTCTGATCACGCACAACTCTCCATGCTTCGAGGACAGGGCACTTGGAAAGCGCACCCTGTATGGGCGACTCTGTTGAAGCTCGGAAAGAGAGAGGCTGCGCATACCAGGGCGCTCTCTTACAGCCTCCGAGGCCAAGGCGAGCTTTCCGGGAAGGGCTTCAAAGCTGCCTCTAAGCCACACAGACAGACACACGTGCCACACGGCCTTCCAGGCGAGGTGGAGTCGTGAGTGCGAGTCCTGACGACTGGCAAGGACTCGTGGATTCGCGGGCCATCTTCCAGCCTGGGGGCTGTGGCATCGCAGCGGCGAACGAGGATGTCGGACATCGTGTCTGCACAAGGATGTGTCGTGGGATGCTCGGGAGCGCTCGGGCCCGGTCGGGCCTCGGCTCCTCCAGCGGACTCTGCAGTCACTTCCAGCGGCGCCTGGCTGGCAATGCTGCACGGGCATCGGGCTCAGTTGGTGTTCCGGTTTCGGGTTGTGCTGTCAGCTGCCTTTTGCCTCCAAGCACGGCCGAGCGATAGAGCGACTGAACTGAGCGACTGAGCGACTGAGCGACTGAGCGATTGAACGATTGAGAGTGTGCCAGCAGAGCCGGAGAGTCGCGTCGCGTTTCGTTGCGTTGCGTTGCGTTGCCCGTGGTCTGCGTCCGCATCCGCATCCTCCGAGTCCTTGCCCGCCTTCGCCTTCGCCTTCGCCTCCGCCTCCGCCTCCGCATCCGTGTCCGTGTGCGCCACTCCTCCCCTCGCCCACCCGACTCGCTCCGCTTGTGTGCGTGTGTGCCTGTTGTCTGTCGCTAACGGTGCGCGCGCGTATAAATGTGTGAGTGTGCGACTCAGTGCGTGGCCATGTCTGTGTGTGTGCACAACAATACTGTGTATATGTATACGCATATATACTAATACCAGCTTGCCCCACTCACACACACGCGTGTTCGCAAAAAGACTGCAAATAAAAATGAGAAATATGTACAGCAATTCCAGCAGGTAAACCCATTGAACTAGTCCGGGAATCAGCAATAATAAAGGGTGCCACGGAGATCGCAACTGATTTGAAGTCTATTAAAAACGTGCCCGAAAGTATGCAGCACAATATTATTGGGCTAATTTGTGCCCTTCTGCAGGGCATTGAGCAGAGTTCAAATCCACACCGACTTCGGTGGCGTGTATAAAGCCCAGATATATCTATTGCTATTCCTGAGAAGGAGATGTAAGGAAAGGCGAGAAACGTTTTGCTTTCTCTCTCTGGCCCAGAACTCGTGTGTGCGTGTGCCTGTGCGTGTGCGTGTGTGTGTACTTGTGCTTGTGCCTGTGAAAATTCCATCAGCATCATCATCATCATCGTGGGTCTTATCGTTACCATTCTGCTCGTCCTTGCCTTATTGCTGTACACATATTTTCGCACATCCTTCCTGCCTCTATTCCACATTGCTCTCCCATCGATATTTTGGATTTTTATTATTTTCGAATTCATTCCCTGGGAAATTGCTAATTGACCATCAAGCAATCAAGATTCAAAATAGAAAGTATCCTTCTGCTCCGTGTCAAGTGCAACTCTCCGGCGCTCCCTCATTCATGCTCGCTCTCTGTGTCCTCATCCGAGTGTCTGTGTGTGTGTGTGTGTGAATGTGTGTGTGTATAACAGGTGCCAAAAAATAAATGGCAATGGTTACTTTTATGTTCGCATTGTGTGGGCGGTTGCCTGAGGAAGGGGGTACGAGTGAATGAAGGCAAAAAGGATACTCTGAGCCACTGTCAACAAGTGAGGAACTCACGATGATTGCATATTGAATAATTTGCGATTAAATCAATTGACTAAACTCATGTATTATCTTCCATTTTGCAGCCATCGATTCGCATAACACAAACAATGGATGACAAAACTAAGACAAAATAACAAAGCAAACCATAAAAAGTTTATACACAAAATCTAATGCTAAGCAATATTTAATTTTATTGAGTGAGAATCGAGAGAATAAAGGAAACTAAATTTTAAAGTTCTTAATGTTCGGGAAGCAACCAGCGTCAAGTAATAAATATAATACATAAAATTGTGAAACTTTTAATAAAATCTAACCGTACAAGTATCTCTTCAAAGCGAAACCCATAAGCCCATTACTGAAACAATTTTATAACAACAATTACAACAAGCAACTGCTCAAAGAATACATTTAACCATCAATTCCTATTAATAATGAAGGAGAGTATTATAATAGCCACATAAAAACACATATACCACAATGCAAACCAGCGGTGGCAAAACGTTTTTAATATCTACTACAGCAAAATAAGCCAAGAATAAGATCAAGTTAAGAAAGTCTCCTCAATTGGAAACTTGTCTCGCCAAACTATTTTGAAATGCAGTAAAGGAACTTCAAGTTCTGGATGAAAAACTGAAATACGCACAAGATTGATAAAAATTATTACTAACAATAAGTCATAACTTAAGATCAAGCTAACTAAACCACAGTTCAATTGGATACAGCAACCCCGTTTAAATCGGATATTCCATAGACACTTCGGAAAAGTGAAATTCAATGTTTCGAATTGACTCGACACATTCATACGCATATATCAATATTTGCATCTAACTAAGTAATAATCATTACCGAACTAAAATTAATTGCATTAACTTCACTACTTATCAGACAACACAAATTTTTGGAGACCGATTTGATAAAGTATTTGATATAATTATAATACTACGAAGCAAACCGAAAACCAGTTTAATACGCAATACAATAAATTTAATATTTATAAAATAAACGATCGACTAACCAGATTCTGAACCAGCTGAGAAGGAATTTAAAGGTGAGTCCTGCACATAAAATAAATTGAATAAATGATAAAATAAGGCAACTACAAATATACCAAATAAATATGAGAATAATTTGAGCCTTGTCAGAAATCTCTAGCAGCCTAAAATGTCTTTAAAAGGTGTCTAAAACTATGCTACAAAATGTGTCGTAGAATATAAATTATTTTACACTGAATTTTGTGCTTTAAACAATTTATTGCATACTTTTAGGCGCCGTTTAAGGTGATTTTCGAACCCCAGTGATTTCTGGGGCTCCTGAGACAAAATATATTTCTTTTGGGAGTATAGACTCTCAGGTTTTGGTGTGACATCTGCTTTAAAACAATATAAATTATACCTTTTAAATATTGAAGATGTGTTGGAGTTAGTTCTTGAAAAGTTCAATATCGAGAACTATAATTCCATCCAAAATGGAATCAATGCCATTTTCGAATGCTAAGTATTAGCATTAGGTATTTCCCTTGAAAAATCTTTTGGTTAAATATTATTTGGTGGCTTTTACTCCATTTACTGTAGAGGTATATATATAATTAAACTATCTCTAGAGCACAGTGCCACTGCAACTGCCTCCTTTTATATTTTGTTTGGCTGGAAATATATCTCTCCCTAGGAAAGTTTTTGAAAATATTTTTGTTGATACACGCCCTTAAAAGTCGCCATAATCACAGAAAATGTGGAGGCACCCCCGCAAAACAAAGCCCATAACCGCAGGCATTATTTTCGTGGCGCCCGCACCCCACGAGGTTCCAGTGGACGTCCCCGTGCACGCTGCTGGACTTGATTTGCTTTTTGTTTTATTTCTCGGGCAAGCATTTTAAAATTGTTCCATTGACCTTTCGACGACCACACCGACACATTCAAATACACAGCTGGCGAGTGAGTGGGTGGCGGAGTGGCTGGGCGGACGGTGGGTGGCCGGGAGCCAGGGCAATGCCCAGGAGCAAACAAAGCAGCACCCACTCGCAGGACAATAAGGGCAGCGCACAATTGCCAAATAAATAACTTGACGGTCGCTCCGTCGTCGTTATATTTGCTCCGGTGCCGCGGCTTCGGCTTCGGTCTCGGACTTGATTTTAATTTTCATTTTCGGAAAGCACACACTCAGCCGCCAGGACGCACACATTTGGCGGGGGCTGTTGCATGCAGAAGGGCCTGTGGCATCCGGTTTTGTTCTCATCATTTGCACTCGCTGCTCATTTGGCCCGGCTCTTTTTCATTAATAATATGACACAGTTCGCGCTGCATTGTCACGAGCTGGCTGGCTGCGCCCAAGAGCTCCTTCGGCCTGCCACCTCCTTACGCTCATTATGCCCATTTGAGGCTTTGTCTTCCGCGACACAGCCCAGACCAAGAACCGCTCCTGCCGCCACCCTGCCCCACTCCCAGGACCAGGCAGCCTCCTCAGCCATTTCTTTTCATCATTCATTCATGCAGACTTCAGCACAGACACACTCCGTGCTCATCAGCAAATACAAACGCAAACATCAAGGCAGCGAGGTGACTAAACAAGTGCAGCTGGGGGCATACATCCTGGAAGGATGGGGGAAAAGGATGGTTCCAAATTCAGTGTAGAAGTGTGAAGGCTGGGACAGATCCACAGATCGATTTCTGAACCAGCTGTGATCTTAAACCCTTATTCTACAGGAGCATTAGCTTTAATAATTGCCAAGGCCTCAGGACCAAAGAAGGAAAGAGGCTTTCTACTCCTTATACATACATTCACGAATAAACTAAACTCCTTCTTCGCTAACAGTGATAGGCCTTTCATATATCCTTATTTCATATGAATTCAACTCCTACCCTGAATATAAACTCTCTTTGCTAGCGAACTTATTAAAAAATCCAAAGCACAGTCCAAGACCAGGACCTGCCATTCGAGTAGAGTATGGCCAAAAGTAATTCACTTCGCGTCGCTCTCATTGTTGCCTTCGCTTTGGCCGGCGATGTCCTTAATTATGTCCCAGCAGCCATGACTGACTGCCACACTGCCACACAGCCTGCCTGCTCAAAGGACACGCACACAGGCGAGCGAACAGCCTCTCTGCCTCCGCCTCCGCCCACTCCGACAGTGACATAGGCGTTGCCAGGATCTCGGCAACTGTTACGCGGCGCTCGTGTATGATGACGATGTGTCATGTTGGACCCCGAGTCTCGGGTTTCAGAGTCCTTGTTGCGCTTGTTTTTATCGCCCTTGTTTGGCCCGTTGTTGATGAGTGTCCTGGCTGCCGTTGGTGCTGGCTGGTGCTGGCCATTTTTGAAGTGCGCTCTTCTAGTGGGTGTCATGTCCGCTTAGTTGTTGCCGTTGCCGTTGCCGCTGCCTTTGCCTCCGCAGCTTGCCGCCTTTGCCGTACTTTGAGGCGACGCCGCTTTGCCTACTGCTTATTTATGTATGAAGGACCTTAAACTTTGCAGCGGATGAAAATGGCCGCAGCCGAGAAATGAGGAGCCCCTGAACCAAATTATATACGTATACGTACTACACAGTATCTACAGCAAGCAGCTCCGCTGCTTTTAATCACAGCCTGCGACGCAGGTTTCAGCTTTCAGTTTCACTTTTCCATTTGCAAAGTTTCTCACGTGTGTCCCCCTGCCCCTGCTCCTTCATGTCCTTTTTATTTATTTTGGTTTTTTTTCGCTTGGCTTTTTGTAGTTGGGACATCTGGCAGCTGGCAGTCCAACGCACAAAAGCTGAAAAACAATGCCTACTTTTAGGCGGACTTTTCCCCTCTGATGGCTGCGCTTGTTCTATTAACCTTCGCGTTGCGAATGAAGAAGAGATTTAAGGTTAACTATTCTCAGCTTCTCTTTTTTCGCTGTCGACTTAATTTGGCCGCAACTAGGCCAGGCCTGGCCCTGGTAATAGGTATAGATACGAATAGTTATTTATATTCTTTTTGTTCTCTTCATTGTTGTTGGTTCTAATTCATATATTTTCTTCAAACGTTATGTTAATAACATGACTAATCCACTGATGATTTGCATACCAGGTATTCGTGGAGTAAATAGGTATTAAACTTTGTGTCAACAGAAAATTTATATAAAAGTTCGAATAATTTTCACGTTTCATATATTCTCTGTCCGTATGAAACAGAGACTATAAGAGCAAGAGTTTCTAAATTTAGGTACAAAATTCTGATATTCTGCACGCAGATCAAGTTCCTTTTCAAATATGACCATGCTACAAATTCTTGAGATTGTTAAAAGTAAATAAATAAGTGAAATATATTTGTGCCGATGTATTCTGAAAATTTAAGAACAATCGGATGACTAACATGGGAGTAGACATTAGAATTCTTCTATCTCTGTCTCACTCGCACTCAGCTTAGATGGTTAATCCTGAGTTTCCTGGGGCTATTCCAAAAGCACATTTCCTTCTTATTTTTTAATTTACGTTTTATGTTATTTTTTCAACAATTTATTAAGTCAAAAACCTTTTTTCTTGTAATTTAATGCACAAAGCTTTGGTTCCCGGGTATCTCACAGTCGACTTTACCTGTCTTACTTATTTTTATTTATTTATTGGCTTTTCACAATGGCAGTTATATCTTCCTTTCTTTTTCTTGTTTTGAAGTGGCATCAGTGGCATGCGAAAGCCCTAAATATTAGTTAGTACCTAAATAGGTATATGAAACTAACTAAAGCCTTTTTAATAAGTTTTCATATTTATACTCACTTTCCTATAATTAAAATATGCGGTTCAACAATTTAAATTTCTTGCAGGCATCTTAATTGATGGAAGCCTTTGTCTACTTAACAAAGCTATAGCTATATTATATTATTATTATTTATTCTAAACATTTTCAAACTTGCACTGTTATTTATTTACCACATACCAAACTCGTAATAATATGGTGGACAGGACCAACCAAATGGAGTTCATATGTATAGGAGTTACCTTTAGAAAAACACCTTTCTCGGCTGCCATAATTCAAGGAATTTTAGTGCTTATTCGAGGATTTGTCTGCTAATCTATAATTAAAATTATTGTCGTATCATTTGGGAGCAGCAAAGTTTCGTGCGAGCAAACTTTTACTCCTCGGAGAGCTGGGGGTGGGCGCCTAGGTGGGGAGAGAGGCTTAGCCATGAAATACCTTAACATGCTGCCAGTTAAACTGTCCATGGCAGGGGAGCCCCAGCCACCTTGGCTTAACCCGGCCCAAACTGATTCCAGAGCCAGCTACGTGCCTGTGCATTTGAGCAGCAGATGTCACACGGGCAGGGGCCAAAGTTTCGGGGCCGCCAGCAACTTAGATAATTTACCAGTTGAGCGAGAGGGGAGCTCCAGGACGAAACAGGACGGCGGGGCGGGGCTGGCCTGAATGCCTTTGCGGAGGTTTACCTACGTGAGATAATGCAAATTTATGGCCGGCAATTAGCGAGTCGCGAATCGCAGCCGAAGTCGGGGCAATAACTCAGGGCCCAGAACTTTGACTAGTCCCTGAGCCTAATTGCAGTTGCCGACGTGAGAAATCTCGGCCAGAACCGATTGGGGCTAGCTGCACTGCAGACAATGCCCAAACGAAATCCAGTTAGCGAAACCTGGCCAACCTTTAATTATCTTAGAGGCGCATATGTAATGTAGCTACACTAAAAGAAAGGATTCTGAAACTCTAAATGATTCAGACCTAAATTCGCACCAGTTCACTGAAATATTACTTCTCATTTAGTTATCAGTATAATCAAAACAATAATAATATAAATAATATCTGGCTTAGACCTGAAGAGGTGTCTTACGAGTGCACAGATACAAACTTACGCCGCCGGCAGATACAGATACAGATACGACCGATACACAGATACGGGCCGACTGCCAGAGACACATGCCGGCGACGACAAGTTTGCGTTTATCTGTTATCCCACAGTTACAGTTTGCACACGCAGGACACCCAGCACACAATCGCAAAGGACTCTCCGTGCCGTATCTGTATCTGTATCTGTATCTGTGAGAGACACACAGGCAAAGCCAGGCATCAGTTGCAATCTGACTTCAATTCAATTATTTTAGATTAGAATGTGACTGTGTCACACACACTTTTGTCTCTATGTCAGCTGTCATTCATCCGTTCATATGTTCCATAAAGGCGGCCCGTAGTACGGCAGGGGGGCATCCTGCGGCCCAGGATACGTGCCCTGTACCTCGCCCCTTCCTGCTCCCTCACTGACAGTCACATATACTACCTACGAGCACCCGTGTGCTCCTGAGAGCGCTCCTCTTTTTGGGTTTGCTGGGAAAGCGAGTGTCGATGGGCCCCACAAACAGCGTCCCAGAGATCCCGAGTTGGAACGAGCGTGACAAAAGTAACAAATGTGTAGCCGTTACCAGTCCAATGACGTCAGGCATCCTGCGGGCTGGAATACATTCAAGTGGTTGAAACATTTATGTGTTTCATCCTGCTAAATTGAATTGTGCCTGCAAGGGCACAGCTAGGCTGCTAATAAATGACCTTTTAAATGCTTGGGGATGGCGTTTCAATCGAGCTAATGCTTTGACAGACTAAGACGCCATTCTAAGTGTAATTAAATGCTTTTGATTTATTGATCCAAACACTTTCAGTTTATGGATAAGAGTAATTAATCTTGAATAGTACTTTTTGTCTAGATTCTATTGAATCGTTTCTTAAAGCTGTGAAGAAAAGCAATGGGCTTTATTACCAGTGTTACTTTTCATTCATTATAGTTACGTATAAATATATACTAATTTACTAATGTATCGAGTCATAGGTCACAATTATAGCTGACACATAAAGCCTTATAGTATATTCAAGAACAAATTTTTAACAGTAGTTTAAAGATCAAAGAAACAGCTCATAGAAACAAATAGAACCTATCAAAATGCTCTTGCTATCGGTTGGAAATAGATTCGTACAGTTTCTCACCAAAATACTTGGTTCAAAGTGATTGTTGAGTTTTACTTTGTCTAAGAAACGCGGCAGGTAAAACTGGAAATGAGCAGGTACCAAGAAATCTGTCAAGAAAATAAAACGAAATGTATATGACGACCCGTCTGAAAAATAACCTCCACTAGGTAGAAAATATGCTTACAGCTATGAAAGCCGATAGAATGTATAGGAAATGCACTGATAAAACACTCATAATTAGTTATTATTACTATTACAAGCTGTGAAGGAAATAGTGAAGCAAAAATATAAATGTGAGTCATATCGGCGCCGATTCTCAATGGAAAACAATTGCATCTTTATGCTGCTTCCGACCTTATCAGTGTCTTTATGCGGGCAACTTGTGAAGCGGGTATCATGATAGTGGCAGAGGACTGCATAGAGGGCACTGCGATAAACCGAGGGTGGCTTCGAGTCGGACCAACCCGGCATTGTCTCCTCAATCCGGGGGTGACCTTTGGCGGCAGCTCAGATATGGTAACCCACCGAGATCGAAACACTGAGAAGAACAACGTTCTAAAAAGGATTTAATTACAATTAATTTTATTTAATATAAACACACTTTGAAGAAGATATAGATACCTTTTGCTTTCTCTGAAAAGATACTTGATACTCCCCGAGAAACAGCCTGCAATTTCAAAATGTTTATACCATTAGCAGTCTCTGAAAATCACTTGATACTTCCCGAGAAACAGCTGCAATTTCTCGCAGTGCAACTCGCTGAATGTTTATCTAGCGGATGTTGTTGTGACCTATCTGCCTGCGGCGCTCTCCCTCGAGTCCTCTCCGGGTAGTTCTCAAGCCAGCGCTGCCTGCGGCCTGAGTTCAGTCCTGTGTCGACTGTGGAGGCGATCGCACAAGTCAGCGTAGTAGAGATGAAAACATTCTGGGCCCTGGTTCTGCTGCTGAGTCCAGCCTTGGTGGCTGCCTTGAGGGATAATTACTGCGAGAGGAACGAGACCGTTCGCACCACGGTGCCCGTGACCAAGCAGCGGACCATTGTGAAGCCGCAGTCCAAGTGGAAGATCTGGAAGAAGGCCGAGAAGACCACGGAGACCTACGACTCGGAGGAGGTTCAGGAGACCCTCCGGCTGGTTAGGGAGTGCTGCCCGGGCTACGTCCAGGTGGACTCGGGCCTGTGCGAGCCCATCTGCAGTCGGGCCTGCCCCGCCCACGCCAGCTGTGCCGCCCCCGACCGCTGCGAGTGCATTGCTGGCTACGTCTCGGCCAGGAACCACCACCAGGAGAGCGGCCACTACTGCGAGCCCATCTGCCAGGCGCCCTGTCACCCGGGCGCCCAGTGCGTGGCCCCCAACACCTGTGCCTGCCGCGAGGGCTACACCCAGCTGGAGCCAGCCGGGGACGGGGTGAGCGGCGACTGCGTGCCCACCTGCCGGGTGGGAGCGGGCTGCATGAACGGCAAGTGCGTGGGCGTGGAGCGCTGCTCATGCAACGCGGGATATCGCTGGGACAAGGCGGAGGAGCGCTGCGCAGAGGTGAGCGCGGAGTCCATCTCGGAGGAGGACTCGGAGGAGAGCACTGAGCTCCCGTTCACCAGTGCCACGGCCGCCTTCACTGCCTCCGAGTGCCCCGAAGACTATGTTCTATTCCAGGGCGACTGTCGGGAGAAGCAGTTCGAGAGCAACGAGGCCTCCTGCGCGAAGACCGGCTGCGGCCCACACCAAACCTGCCTGGAGTCCGGCACCTGCAACTGCTCGAAGGGATATGCTCCTGATGAGGCCAGCGAGGTCGGTGGACCGCTCAGCTGCCAGCGCACCTTGATCGACCAGATCCTGGGCCTGAACGAAGCCACCGACGACGAGGACGAGCTGAACCCCTGGACCATTCCCATCATCGGGGTGGCCAGCGGAGTCCTCTTCGTGCTCATGATAGTGGGATTCCTCGGCGGCAAGCGGTACCGACGGGAGCGGCCAGTGGCTGCCAACAAGGACATGGAGTGCCAGTACTCCCAGAAGACCGTCGACGTGGACGAGTGGGTGCCGTAAGCTGGCTCCCAGGAGGTGGTTCCCTCTACCTTTGGGCTGTGTTAGATCATCTTGGATTGTTAATTTTAAAATCATTTCATGTGTGAGAATAAATCATATAAACTTAAATCGCTGCAATAACGAAGTATAGTTATTTTGGGGACTACCAATATTTGGGATATGAAAAGATCTAATAATATTAATTTTAACTCCGACTAGAACTTATACTAAAATGCTTCAAGTTTCTAGTAGTAATCAAAAACCATATTCTGAAATTTAGAAAGTGACTTTGGCTCTTGATAATTAGTTATTTTTATCAAGAGCCTTCTTACTATATTAAAGGCTTCATATTTTCTTCAAGAAATCTTTAATTATCTTTATCAAAAAGTAATAGATACACATATTAAATGTGGAAATATTAATAAATATATTCTGCATCTGCGAGCTTAATATAGTAATAATCTGGCTATGAAATTAAACAGTTTATGACACATTTCACTCCATCAGGTCGCGCTTTCAGCTCGGTACTCCCTTAGCAGTAATATGCCCTCATACCCTGATTGCTGTCATACATAAATAATGGAAAATTCATTAAGTAACATTCGGGCCGGGAAACTCAGAGCCACAACATAAGAGATACATTGTAAATGCTAACACAAGACTAAATAAAATTTAACCTTTTCAGAATTATAAACATATATTTTATAGAATGAAAAATTTTAAAGTGGAAATAAATTAACTCAGATTCTAAAAAATAGGATATTCTGTAATTAATAGGAAAATAGGAATAGGTTATATATCTGCATATACCATTCTAACGAATAATTCTAAAATGACTTAAATGAGAATTGGTTAAATCGTAGAATATAAATCTAATCTAATCTATTAATTTAGTATATTCCTTACTCAATGCTCATTCAATATTAAAACAAACTAAAAAATTAGGATAGCATTAATATCGTCTGCAAATTCCATTCTAACGAGGAATGGGGGAAAATTACCCAAATGAGAATTGGTTAAATCGCAGAATGTTAATCTAATTACTAATCCAGTTAGAATACATATTTGATGACCGAATGAACTAAGGAGTTCAGGATATTCCTTACTTAATAGTTGCTTATTCAATATTAAAGCAAACTAAAGTCTTAGGATATCATAAATATATAATAACGTCTGCAAATACCATTCTAGCAAGGATTCTTAAAATGACCCAAATGAGATTTGGTTAAACCACATGATAACTATGATAATCTATTTACTTATAGAGTTAGAATGCATATTTGATGACCGAATAGATAGAGGAATTCAGTATAAGGACAATTATATAGCTAGACATATTTAGGATAAAATTAAAGGCGGATAATCTTTGATCTAACCAAGAAGTTTCCTATGAGTCTCTTAAATACGAGTGTTTGTACGGGTTTAATTTTAATATTCGAACGCCCTTGTGTGTCTGTATCTGTGTTCGTAGAAGTTACAAACACAGGAAAAGTCCTGTGCGAGGTGTATCCCGAAGCGGACTATAGATCTTTGGTCATAATCGCTGCACATTAATACGGGCCTCGCGCTCAGGACTCAGGACTCGGGACACAGGACACCGAGCAGAGCTTTAAGGCAAACACGGAGAGCAGAGCCGGGAACTGAGGCCTGAGAGCTAGGAACTGAGTGCTCAGAGCTGGGAAAATCCACAGCAGAGAAAGTGCGAGCCGTGGGAAAGAGAGAGACAGCGAGAGAGAGAGAGATGAAGAGAGAGCAGAGAAAGTGCGTGAGAGCGAATAATGTAGCGTTCCAATTTTATGGATAAAGGACGAGATGTGGCAAGAAGCAGAGGCAGAGCGGCCAAACCAATAACCATTCTCCCCCTCTGCAGCAACAATAACAACAGCAGCAGCAACAACAGCAGCAACAGCAACAACAACAGCAACAGAGGGAATACTTAAAGCTTCTTTAATTTTTATGTTGTTTTCTCCTCTCTCTTCTTGAGTGTGTCTGTATCCCTCTATCTGTGTGTGTGTGTGTGTGCCTCAGCCATTCTCTTTGATTGCTTTCGCGCACATCTGTGTGTGCGTGTGGCTGTGCGATGGGGTAACCTTTGCTGGGCAACATCCTTGCGTGGGAAGTTGCCCAAGGACATGGCCTGGCTCAACTCAACTTGACTCAACTTGCCGGACTAGCTTGCCCCCGCCCCTCCCTTCCCACGGCCTTGTCTTCCGCCTGCCTCTCGCCTCTCCTCGGCTTTTTATTTCATTTTTCGCATAGTTGCTCTTTTGCTGCTAAGTTATTTATTTATTATTTGTTGCTTGGCTAAAATTGTTGTAGTTCTGAAAATTAAGAGTGCTCGAGAACTAGCTGCTGAAAAAAAAACTACCTAAAAATGTAGTAAACGAATTTAAACATAGGTACCTCAAGCTCTTCCCGCTGGTGGCTATTTTCATAGTTTTTAGTTGGCTATTTCATGGCTCGTTCGTTGGCTGTGACACAATTACTCGGCCGCCGGCGGGGTGAAGTTATAACTCAAACTGCTGCAGATCTTTTTGTTTAATTTTGTCGAAACTGAGCTTGGAACCATAGAAATTCCTACTTTCAAGCAGCTCACGCTCAAAGAAGGTGGCAGGGAGTAGCCCTGAGCACTTTACTTTTCTTTAAAAAATTAAGGCATTAATTGTAATAAATTTATAATGGTTTGACTTTTTCCCCCTTATAAATTATATATATATTTTTGATGAGCATCACCACCGGACCGGGGGTTGTCCTACTTAATGTCAAATATTTATATTGTCTATAGACTTCTACGTTAATGATCGTCGCAAGCTGCATATTAGGATTACATGAATTCACACTTTTTCAAAATATTTTTCTTTATCCACTTACGGAATGGAAAAAAATATAACTTTGAAGGTATAAATTTAACGAAGTTCTTTTTAGAAAGATGTTATCAATATGAAAAAGGCTTAATTATTTATACTCGTTATCAGGGTATTATAATTCAATGCCCACTAAGAATGTTAATAACATAAAGAGGCTTCTCCGACCTTATACAAATTTTTTTTTTTTTTTAATAAGCGTGAAGCAAAAGATCTCTGGGACCATTAGAGAAAGAAGAATCTTTGATTTGCTTGTACGTTGCAGGCAATGAGTGGTACAGAGAGCAAAAGACAGAGAGAGAGTGGGAGAAAGAGTGACATAAAGAGTTACAGACAGAGTGACAGAAATAGTGAGATAAAGAGTGAGATAGAAAGAGTGAGAGAGAAAGAGTGAGAGAGAGAGAGAGAGAGAGAATAGAAAAGAAAAGAAAGAAAAGATCTTTCCGAACGTAGAGTGAGACGGCACCCCGTCTAGGGGATGTAGTAATGCACCTTCCTATAGGGAGGCTCGACCAGAGGCACTTTGGATGATCAAATCGGTATTTGGGGACAAGCATTGATTAGTCATTGAGAATATTTAAAATGGGTTGGATAATGGATTATTATTTAAATTCATTAAAAGTTTAAACTATACTACCAAATAGAAGCTGTAAGTGTCTAAGAAAGCTTGGCGACTTTGGTGATATGTACCTTATATTACACTTCACAATTGAACCCTCAAATTTGCAGTTTATTGCAACATACTATTTATTGAAACGATTCTAAAATTATTTAGAGGTGAGTCAGCTACGTTTTACTTTGTGAAATATTAAAGCTGATTGGGCTGCAAAGTTAATTTGCCGTAATATGATTCCTTTCATTGTTACTCCTTAACTTTTCAAGCTTCCGCTACTTGGGCCTTGATATTTCGAGGTAATGCCCTCTTTTATTTCCTCGGCTCCTTATAATTTCACTCCAATCAGCTAAGATTTGGTAGAGTGAGTCCTTTGGATCCGCGCCGCCTGACTGGCTGACTGGCTGACTGGCTGACTGGAGGGGGTAATGCTCTTGGAATCGCGTTTATGTTTGCCACTTTCTGATGGGCAGTGCCACGCAGGAATAAAGTAGATTCAACAAGCCAGAGCCCCTACTCATTTCCCATCTCGTCCTGGCGGGCGGTCTGCAAATTATTCAGTGTGTACTTGTTGATGCAGCTCTCGAAGAGCACTCTACCCCCCGAATCCAGCCCCCTCTCGCTCTGCAGCGTCTGCAATAATGCATTGTCGGAAAGTAGGTCGCTGCAGGTTAGCTCGGATGCAGTTGTTGCAGGGCAGGCTCTGCCGCTGCTCTGCTCGCAAAATCGCAAACAGCAGCCATCAAATATTAACCACTAGTTGATCCTGTGCAATTTATGTGTAGAGATGTATGCCACGCCCACCTAATTGGGCGGGGAGCGCCAGGCAGAGTGAAAGGCATGCGGAGCCTGCTGAATTCGAGGGCTACACGGTGCTAGTAGCCACCTTGCGCTGAAAGGGCTCCTTGGAGGAATTTCCGAGGGAGCTCAAAGGATGCGGGACGTGGGCGTGGCGAATGCAACTTCAGCTCGCCACTTTTGCCGTCACGCCCAGTTTAACGGCAGCAACAACACTGCTGACCTATTTTTCTCAATGGAACGCAGACTTTGAAATTATTTACAGCCCCGAAGAGAGAGTGAGAGAGAGAGAGGGACAGCCAGTGCGGTGCAGAGAAAGAGAGGGCGCGAGGCCCGCCGAGAGAGAGGGATGTAGCAGTGCGTGCCATATGTGCAATAATCACGAAACGCAGCTTTTCAGCTGCCTCGTCACTTTACAAGCCGAGCTCGCAGCCCGTTTAATTGTCGATTAGTGATGGCAACACCATCAATACCATCTATAGTTGTAAAAATATACGAAATAAAATAAACATATTGTTAACCCGGCTTATAGATAGATTCACTTTTATTTTCCAGATTAATTGTTAAGTCTTTATAACAATGTGTTTTCACTCCTTTCACTGATTTTAAAAGTGACCATACTTTCTTAACCTTTTTAATCTTAACCTATTTGGGATATTGGGAAATGGAACATAAATGCAAACAGTCTCACTTTATCAAAAAGCTTATTCTCACTGCTAATACACTAGTACTGCTAATCTGCATAACAATATACATATCTGCTATCAATATACTATGTACATATGTTTATGAATTCTTGAATTTAGTTCATGATATACACCATATGTGACAGCCAAGCCACAAAACACGTGATATCGAGTTTCAATTAGGTGGCAACGCCAAGCGAAAAAACAAGCAAATTAAACCAACTGAAGTACGAAAAACCAAACTTACTGAAAATGAGTTGCGAATCGCAGAATTCCTTATGACGGAGGCCGATCTTGATGCCCTGTGAAAAAAAGCAAGTTATGTTTTTTGTTTACTATTAAAAGTCAGCTGTTTAATAATAAACAAAAAATATGGTAAAATTCAAGTATTACTTGCTCCGCAGAGTTCCTTATGACGAAGGTCGAGTCTTGATGCCCAGTGAAGAAGAGAGTAATTAGTGAATAAGAATATATGAAGAAGAGAGTAATTTTACCATATTTTTTTTTCGCTGTTAAAAAGCTGACTGCAAATAGTCTGGCATCTCTGTTTGCACGTGCATGTCGCATAAACCTGGCTATATTGATTTCACGTATTCAAGAATTCAGGAAATTAATGCTGCGGCAAGGACATACTTCTGCCAACGCTGGCAGATGGCAGATGCCGCAATTAGAGGAAGCAGCGCCAGCACCGACAGCACTCCTCTAATGCATATCCTGAAGTACCTTAATAAGTCTCGCGTTGCAGAGCCGCGACTTCCAAAGGGAAATTCTCATAAACCAAACTGTACTACAAGTTGGCGAGCGTCGTCTGACTTTCATGAACTGAACTCGGCGCCTACATAAATTTTATATTTGTTTGTGCATTCGTACTTTATGCTAAAATATTTCTGCGCTCGTGGCTGACCTAAAAAATCGTTAAATGTTTGAAAAAGCCGTTTCTGCCCAGCTCCGCTGCCTTCCATCCCCACTCCGCAGTCTTCCCTCGCCTTCTGTATTTTATTTTAGTTTTGCCTTTCAGAAAGCAAAGTGCCCAGTCCGCAAAGCATTTAAGTTAATGCACATGGAATCACTTACACCGCGGGCCTGTGTGTGTGCTATATAGAGTTCAGATGCGTGCGACTATATAGCAAGGCGGTGTGTATCCTGGTATTCTGAAAATGCGGTTGAACGTCGCAAGGAGCGAGGCTGATGGCGGCTGAAAGGAGGACGAACTGAGAGTCGAACGACTCGAGTTCCGAAACTTTCTGGCTTGCTTTAACTTTACGGTGCAAAGTTGGAGCTATGCTTTTAAATATTTAATTCAATAAAAACTTAACACTACCAGCAGCATCCAACGAGACGAGATACCCCAATGGACTATTATATACTCCACTTTTACCCCTACCAACCATATATACTATATACCTACTTAAAACTTAGCAATATAATAAGTATATTTGTTAAAGCTTAACTAGTATTTGTTAATAGTAGTTGCTTCAAGATCTTTAATCAATTCGGAGTAACCAATAGGAGAATAGGATATGTCTAAGAGGAAGCTGTTAAAAAGTTCCCACCACATTCTCTCTCTGCCAAAAACTATTTCTATTAAGAATTTATTTTAGAGAACACATGTGTCTAAATATATATAATATATATAATATAATAATATATAATATATGTCTAAAATTCTTTAATTGGAAAATACTTCCAATAGAGTAACAGGGATATGGCCTGATGGCGTTATTTTTAGCTAGAGTTCCTCCGCAATATAACTATTTGTTAATGGGCTGGTTCTCACCTGACATAAAACCTGAAGTCGGCCCAAGTGCCGAGCACCCCTCATTCCCCTTCGGCGGCCTCGTATTTGACACTCTGCCTTAACTATATAGTCATAACAAGATAGATATCCCAGCTGCTAAAAAGAAGGTTAACGAGTTGCCATATATAAAGTTCCACAGCCATATTTTGTGGCATATTCCCAGCCCCAGGACTTGGCCAACAGCCGCCTTCTGGACGGAATGGACGGCTTGGCCAACAGCTGCGCTGCGAATAACTCAACTGCGGTGCGTCCGCAGCGAAGTTTCTGATTCTGGGGCCATGTAAATGCCTCCTGCGAAGCGGGCGCCGAATAGGTGGCATTGCGGCGTCCGCCGCCTTGACTGTCGCCCATCCCCCCACAGGCCCCGCAGCCTGCCTGCTTATTGGAGCAAGAATTAATTGAAAATGTTGGTCAATTACCTCGCGGGCAGCGAAGGGCTGGGGGGTGCTGTGTCTCCGGCACGCAATCTGCTCTGGCCGGGTGCTGAGTCACAGGTATTTGTATCTATTACCTGCGCCTCGTGCAGCCAACACTGCTGCAACTATTTAAACGCCGCTGTACTAATTAGTGTTAATGGCTTATCAGGCTGGTCAAACTAAAGTTCCGCACATGGACAAAGGACCAAATTCACAATGCAATTTAGCAAGGCGAGGATTGAATAGATCAAGAAAGCTGCGTTCCGGTATAAGCAACATTTACTGGGTTGAATTTTATGTACACCTTTTTAGTATACTAACTACTGTGATTGTGTAAATTTCTCTAGAACGACTATCAATAAATATTTGGAATATTATTAAAAAAGGAAGATGTTAGGTAAGCAAAGTATTGCTGCACAGCATCAGAACATTACATCTACTAAAGTATTTTATTAAGAGCTTAAAAAACATTTAAAGTCTGTGCGATTTCAAAGAACTTTTAATATTATCAGATTTATTATTGAGTGAATTTTTAATTTAAGGTCTCTAAAGCTTATATCTAGGGAAGATAGAAATGATTCCGACTTGGAAAAGATTTTGTTAGTTTGTCAGAGTTGCTTGAGAGTCAGAGTTAAATTCAAAAGATCCAGTAATCCGATGAAATAATATATAAATAATATATAATAATTTATAAATTAAATATATATAAAAAATATAATCTATAAAAATTTTGTCGATTTCATTGTGTTTGTCGGTTATTGTATTCTTGAGGCATTGGGAGAGTTGCAGGATATTTGTGCATATGTATGCTACATCTGTATCTTCTAAAGATTTATGTAGTCAATGCCGATATTTCTAGTGTTCAAACATTATTAAATATATTAACAATACTTCAAATCTCCTACAGTTTCCATTTATAGAAATCCTTTTCTTGACTTAACAAAAATGGGTTTTTTTAGTTACGTATTTGTGAGTCCAATAATCAGCAGCCAAACACGTAATAGAATCCTTTAGCAGGCAATCAACAAAGTGTAATTACAATTGCCACAAATTGAAGTCGGTGTGGATGTCCTGCTCCTGGTCCTGCTCCGCCGCCGCTTTCCGCCTCCGCCTCCGCCTCTGCCTCCTGAGTGCCGACAGGCTGACATTATTGCATTACCAGCATTAATAACATGCAATATTCAGGCGCTATCTCTGGCATTCTATCTTAATGCATTTGTCGCTCGCAACTGCCTCAGCAGTGGAAATCGGAACGAAATTGCGTGCAGTTGTGCGCGGCGCCTCTGCCCCCCTGGGCTCCGTGCTCCCACTCCATAACAATGTATATATACATATATCTGTCGATTTTTCCTATTTTTCTGCCAGCACGGGTCTGACATTAAAATGTCTATGCGTGCCTGAAAGACGGCAACAGCATTCGGGAGGGCCGAGGGAGGTGGAACTTCCAGCAGCATCCAGGGCCAAAATTTCAGCAAAAACGAGCTTTCACGCACGCACTTCTCCACTCTTCACTCTTCGCTCTTCATTCTCCACTCCGAGAGAGAGAAAGCCAGGCTGAAGAGAGAGCGCGGCTCTCTTGGGTGGGCTGGAGGTGGGGGTCCTGGGGAGCAGAATAGAACAGCAACGCTTAATTTGATTTTGCCACCGAGGCACCCTGTATACGCTCTTTAAGTGTTTGTTTATGCGTGGAAAAGTGGGACAGGGGCATAGGACGCACGAGGGGCGGGCTAGAAGGAACCGGCGGTGCTTGGAAAGTGGTGAAGAAGGGAAAAGAGCCAGCAGCCAGCTCATCTGCCTAATAAAATTCATTTAAAAAAGCCAAGGCAACGCTGGGGCTCCCAATGTAGCCGTTGCCGTTGCCGCTGCCGTTGCTGTTGCTGTTGCCATTGCCGTTCCTGTTCTGTTGTGACATTAATTTTTACTTAATTTATTTTTGCGCCGTCGCAAAGCAGCGTCTTTGGCCCCAACCAACCCCTCCCATAGTCACACAGCCACCGCCACTGCCCGCAGTTCGGTTTTCGCTTTTGCGTTCGTTTTTCGTTACCAACATACCTCCGTGTACATACAGATTTATATAGATTTATGTGTACATATATATATATTTATTTAGCAGCACACCCCACCACCCCACCACTCCCCCGCCACCAGCTTCCAGCTCATTTGCCGCTTCGACGACAAAATTTCAGTTTTCAGTACGCTAATGTGCAGTGGGATAGGAACCGCTGGCCGCTTGGCCTGGTGGTACTGGTCCCCGTCCCCGTACCCCCGTCCCCCGGTGTGGGTATGTGCTTCGAGTGGCGCTGAGAGTGTGCTGGTGAGCGGTGCCAGCTCAATGGAAATATGGGTCAAGTTGCTGCCGTCTACGCTAAAAATTAAGTTGGCATGCCAGAGCTGCAGTCGGCGTCGCTGTCGGCGTCATCCGCTTGGCAATAATTGCCATAGCACATTTAGGGTTAATCCCGTATATACAAACATACATATATTGGATTGGCCTGGCCCCCACCACCGCCCACAGCCACCACGCTTACCAAGTTAATCGCCCCGAAAACGATTCTTATTTATTGGTGCAGCTCACTGGAATTTATCCTGAACGATGTGTAATAATGTGTGTGTGCGAGGGTTGTGTGCGTGTGTGCTTATTTATTGTAGTTTAAGTTCGTTGTTAATTTTGCTTTGTTGGATATTTCAGAATATATTTGGCTAATTTATTGGTATTCTCGGGCAAAAACTAACATGAGAATTAATGAAATATCATTTGTGGAACCTACTCTTTCATTTATTGATTTCTTTTTTAGCTACTGAAACTTGTTTGTGTATTTGTAAAAATAGAGATATGTCCTAATAAGGGCAGATATATTTTATAAACTTAAAGCATGCTTTTGTAGACATTTCCCTGAATTTTTAAAATTGCCTGCTAGAAATTGCCGTAAATTGAATACCAATATTTGTGGGATAATTGTTTGTAAACTAAAACTAAACATAAAACATAGAATTCTGGAGGCTTAAGAAGTCTTTCTGGCCTTGTAAAATATTATGGAAGCATGCAATTTTCCAGTCGCATTCAATAGTATTATTTGTTTTTACTAATAAATTAAAATTCAGGAGGCATAAGATTTCTTTCAGCTCTTGTAAAATATTCTAGAAAGTTATGCAAGTAATATTTGCTTTTATTATTTGTTTGTACTTTTGCCATCTAATAGCAATAGCCTTTACAGCTATTAACTATTCCTTGTCCCACAATCTAAACACATCGCCACCCTCACTCTGCTCACTTTTCCTGATTTTTCCGGACTGAGTAAACGTGGAAAGCGGGGGAAATCGAAGCTATTGTGAACTCCCCTTGTTGTTGTGCTGCTGCCATCGGATCGACTATTAAGGATTGTATTAGCCATATTTTATGTGATTTCGGTTACGGCCAACGCCATTTGGACCTGCAGCAACACTAATTTGGTAAATCACGTTCTGGCCAAGTGCTGGCCGTAAGAAAGGGGTGGAAAAACGGCGTTCATGAGCCCAGTGTGTATCTACGAAATCGGACTGTTGGCCATAATGGGCATGTAATTTATTTTTGGTCCTGGACATTCTATATTTGGTCTTATGGGCCATGTTAAATGCCAAGCTGTGCTGTTGTTAACGCAGCCTCCCCTGGCCAAGGGTGGGAAAATGGGCGGAGCCGCACCTTTTGTTGCTCTCTTCTTTTATTTTATTGTTAAAAAATCGCTTGCTTTATGATATTTCGTTCGCCTTTTCATGCCTTCCCCTCACTCGTGGCCTGTGTTGGTCAGCAAAGTTTGCTTTTACGATTTTTAGTTTCGGCCGAGATGCGTTGGTGCGTTGAAAGGGTTCGTAATGCGTGGAGTGTCCTGGGAAAGGGGTGCGTTGTCTTTGGGGTCGGGTTCATATGGTCTGGCCCATTAAATTGGCCATATTTTTTGCTCATAAGCAGACGCTGAAATCGCATAGTTTATGTTCCGAGCTCGGGCTCGGTCTCACTTTGGTATTGTTTGGGTTTCTCCGAATAGATTTGCTCAATGGGTTGTAAGCATATGGGTTCCAGGAAGGGCTTTCTTAGGTGTTATCTTTCTGCTGGAAAATAGCTGAGCAGAGCCAGGAACCGAGACATAAGATATGGCTAATCTAAGATGCACCTTAATATTACAGATAATCGCATGCATAGTTTTGCTTAAGCTGTCCATTACGGACTATGTTTACTTTGCTCTACCATTCGGGAGGAGGGTTTTCCCCAGGATATTTAAGCCTTCTCCCTGCTTCCGCTCTCTGCTGCGGTTCCGATTCGATTTCCCTCTAAACGATGGAAAACTTTAAGTGAAGAACTGCACTTGCCCCTGCCTCCGGCCCAGGTCCGAGTCTATTGAACTTTGGCTTCGGTGAATGGCAATGTTGGGTAATGGCCTCTCTGCTCTGGCCCGGCCTGGCTCGGCTCCGGCTCCGGCTCGAGTAAGTGCATATAAATTATTTTCTGAGCGGCAGGCGGAGGAAATATTTTACATTCGGGGCGGACAGGCTCGCACTGGGCGTGGCCGGGGTCCTTTACATATGCCGCTGTATCTGCCGACAAGCTCGTGAATATTTCTGGTCGCCAATGTGGATGCTGTCTGGGTGCTCTGCCGTTGTTTGTTGGCTTGTTGGCCATGTTCGTGGCTCTGCCGCCCGCTTTTGCGGCCATTGTTGTCTGCATATTTGTATTTAAAAACGGGCAAACACTTTTAACCAAACACATGTAAAGTGGGGCTGTCTCTCTGTCGCTTTCAATGTGTCGCCTGTCGCCTGTCGACAAATAAAACCGAACATAAATCATCCGTGGCAGCCGCATAAATAATAAGTGCACTGTTGATGCAGTATGTGGGCTTTAATGCGTGTATATAAGTTCTAAATTTAGTTCAGTAGTACTTTTGGTAAAATACAATGTTTATCAAACATTTATCCCTTTTTAGTGCCTGGCAATGAGACCAGAAAAGCAAGTGTATATAAGTGAATGTGAGCATTGAGATAAACCTTACTAGTCCTTACAATAAACTACTATTTTCCTTGCCCGGCCAAGTAAAGCCGAGAAAATCCTGTGGCTAAAAATAAACACGAAAACTTGGCAGTCGCTCGCCTCCTCGGCTAAAATGGACACTAAATTCCCGTCACATGCAAAAGAAACAACTTGAGAACTCTGTCCCTCTGTCCCTCTGTCCGTCCCTCCGAAAATTCGCGCAGTTTGTCATCAACTCTCGCGGTTTGCTGGCAGCCCAGAAAAGGAATAACAGATAAATACAGCTGGAAATCCACTTGTACAAATATTAATTTTCCAGCAGTGCGAAACTGTCGTCAGAGCCGGGTCTAAAACAACAAGGGCAACAGCAACAGCGGCGAAGGAGAGTCTGGCCGGAACATGGCTAAGAACATTTCGGCACATAATTCTTTTCCCAGCCGCAAAATAAAAACCGGCCGGAGAAAAAACAATTTCTTCTCTGGCGAAGCGAATTCATAATTCATTGAGCCAGAGGGGCCAGGGGCGCGTGGCGAGTGGCGACCACACCAAGGGTTGGCTATCATTTACACCATGCATTTTGGCCATTTCCATCTCTAGCCGAGCTGGCCCAGCCCCATGCAAAACCCATTTTTTGCTCTGTGCGCTGAAAATTAATTTGCTCACGCGCCAAACGGAAAAACTGCCCGGAAAAGTCTCTCGAGTCCGAAAAAATGGTTTCATCTGCAATGCGACGCAAACAGTTGCCATTCCACTCGCTTCCCCTCCATTTGGCAGGACTCGTGTCTGAGCTGGTCGTTCATTTTATGCTACGACCATCGCATAAATTTCACAAAATTTCATTCATCAATATGGCCGGGCCGAGAGGGGCGCGCGTCTTGCCACTTCAGTTGATTAGGCGGACCGCAGCTCTTCGAATATTTCCCGGCGCTTGCAATAAAAGCGATACCTATGCATTTGTCCACGCGGCGTATGCGCAATATTTGGCACTGGGCAAGCGGCCAAGAAGTAAAGTGCCTGCCGACTAAATATTTGAGTGGCGTCGCTGTTGTCGCGCCCAAGCCAAGTGACCCATAAAATGTCACCTCTGCTTGCCGCCAACTGTTGCAAGTCAGACCCCCGCCGGCAGCTGTCCCTGGTCCTCAACGTCATCGCTTTATGGCCACCATTGGTCGCGTCCTTCCTCCGGAAAGTACAGGTTCAATTGCAGCTCAAATTCTGTCTTCACTTCCCAGCGGAGTGTTTTTTAAAAGAGATTTTATGTGGCGCTCGCTTTTGGGTTTGCCAACTACTTTTCCGGGCTGGTAGGTCTGGCTATGTGTTGGGTATTTGGCTTATTTTTAATTTGGCAAATTGTAGATGTTAGTTGGCCCTCATGAAGTTATGAAGTTCTAGATGGAAAGACACTTCTCCCTTGCACTGCAGAGCTGAAGTTGCTTCGCTCTTGACAGGAGAAAAATGATTTCCATATCTTTCAATTCAAAAAAATTTCAAATTCCTCTGACAGCTGCAAATATGAAACTCGCAAACAAGTCGGGGCCAGGCTCTTTGTTGATGTTTCCATTCTATGCATTTATTGTTTCCCCTTCGGGCGCCAGGAGCTGCCAAAAAAAGGACGCCGCTTGAAGGGAAAAAATGCAATTGACATTCGGTCTGCTCTCCGTGGAAGGCACTGCCCCCACTCACTCTGGGTCTGGCCAAAGTAATTGCGTCCTCCCAGCTTGAATGTCCTTTTCTTATGCAAAGCATTCGGATGCAAACTGTACGGAATGTAACAACTTGTGACATAAATATGCATAAGACCCATGCCAGGCTCCTGATCTGCCAAAGTCCTAACCGGACCTGCCGTGAATGCCCCGCACATGTCCATCAAAGTCAGGAATTAGTTCTTCTAAGGGCTCCTGATGCGGCATTTCCATTTGCATCCTGCAGCTGCTGCAATTCCTGCTCGGCCACTTGCCCGGATCCCGGATCCCGGATTCCAGGTAGTTTGTGTGCTTATCGTTCTGCATACGCATTATTTATTAAGGCCGTCTCTGCGGCTGGCCAAGAGTCCAGCGGGGGCCATGGAATCTCTGTAGTTGGCCTGAAGTAGGCCTCTCGGCCTTTCAGGAGCAGCAGGAGCAAAGCGGTTGGAGCAGCCACATCCTGACCCGACTGGCAGCTGCACGAATTCCGAGGAGTGATTAGCATGCAGTGGGCGCTGTGTCTATTGTTTAAGCAAAACTAATTAGTTTGAGTAATGGAAACTCGACCTCAGCCAACTGCTCGGGGGATTGTCCTTGCTTCCTTTGAATTTCCTGCCAGTTCACATATCGTGGCTGCCTTTGTGGCCAACAGCAGTCCGTAAACTTCGATTCGAATTTCTCCTGATGCCTGCGGCTAAGTGGAACAGGGAAGGGCAGCTGATGCGGATAAATTGAAATGACAAATGCTTCAGGGTTAATTACACAGAAGTTCAAAATCAAACGATAATGTCACTTGAGATTGCACTGCTAATGAAGATTAGGATAAGGCTCTCAACAGTACTATATATATCTGTATAGAAAGCAGAGATTTTGAACGATTGTTTTAAGATGTAATACTTAAATACTTGTGCTACTTGTCTACATTAATTAAATTAATTAATTAACCTTGATTTCCTTTCTCTTTGCAGCCCACTCTTTTGAGCTCACCACATAAGGAAGGACGATCCAATCAATAGAAACATAATGCTACGAAGCACTGCCATATACAACTGCAATTGATTGCATAGTGAGATCTAAAATTGAATAGCTCCGCATTTTTACAAATCCATACGAAGATATAGAGTAATAATTGAGCACCTACTGAAGGGGAAACTTTACAAAATCGGAGACCAAGAACAAAGGAGAGAAGAGATCAAACAGGAACAGCAAGTAAATTAAGAATTTGTATTTAGAGGAACTTTCAGAGGAAAGCATACAATAGAGAAGCAAATGCTGCCGTTTTTGCCAAAGCAAAAATCATAAAACAAGCACAAAATCGAGGAAGGGAAGCTGAGGTGTAAACTTTTATTGTAGGAAATCGCATAAACAGAATAGGACACGCTCTTCGGGTTGTAAAGAAAACAAGAAGACAAAAGAAAAGCATAATAATGTTGCAAACAATAAAACATATACTTGCCATATTAATATAAAACGAAAACGTTGAAAGGCGGCGAAATTTCATAAGATTAGGGAGTATTAAGGGCATCCCAGGCGGACACAACAAAGGGACTTACACCCCATCCCCAGGAGGACAATGTAAACTGCAGCTGCTGGATAAGGCCGAGAACCGAACCGAAACCCGATCCCGAACCGAACATAAATTATTATAATCTAGTAGAGGGCAGACAACATATCCGCTGGCAACAACAAACACCGAAATAGACTATGAAAAATGCACAACTGAAACTGACTGAAGTTGACGATGATGAGCTGTGGCTGCCAGTAAGATTAGCTCACGGCAGTAGCAGCACCTGCAGCAGCAACACCAGCAGTGACAGCAGCAACAGCAGGAGGAGCAACCAGCCACTTAGACAACTGCAACCAAGGAGCTTAAGTACAAAACACCAGCACCACAGAGCACCACACCAGGCACAGGGGCCGCCAGCGACTGACCAGCATGTAGCCTGCCACGCGCGCAGCAATGACCAGCTAGACAGCAGCAGCAGCAGCAGCAACATGTTGTCGCCGCAGACAGCAGCATCAGTTGCAGTTGCAGCAACTCAAAAACCAACAAACATAAGACTGTGTGCACGCAAGCGAAACAGATTGCGACGACGACGCAAAAGAAAACCAGCCACACCAAGCGAGGCAGCCACATGGGCAACCACTAGCAATAGCAGCAACAGCAGCAGCAACAGCAGCAATCTGCATCCCACAGCCACCTACATGCAATGTCGCACCAGCGATGAGAGCACCAGCAATCTGAGATCGAAGCATGACCCATCACCTGGCCTGCTGCAGGTGTGGCACGTGCTGCAGGTGGCCCTGCTGGCACTGCGGCGACTCATAGGGAGCGTGTTCAGCACCACCGCCTTCATTTGCCACCTGGGCAGGAGGAGTAGAGGCACTCACAGCAGCGGCAGCGCGAGGAGCGGCAGCACGCAAATAATCAACGGACTTAGTAAACACTCATGGATATTTTTATTGATATATTTGAATTTATCTGCTAAAGGTGAGTGCCATTCAAACATACCCCTTGCCCCTCAGTTTATCTCGAGTGCCAGCCCTTGAGTGCTGCCTGCAACGACACTTGCATGCAACAGCTGCACGCCCCCCCTAATGCACACCGGCAAGAGCAACATATTGTCATTTTGACACAGAAAGCCACTCTGCAGCGGGATACGTGGCGGGCCCGTGTTGATGTCATTGTTGTTTGTTGGCTGTGACGTTTACGACAGCCTCCGCCTCAGCCCCCGCCCCAGCTCAGACCAGTCCTTGCCACTTGAAGGCGTCTGCGCCGTAGGTTATTTTCTTCTTTCTTTGCCGTCGCCCCCACTTGAGAGTCCTTAGTCCTTGTTGGTGGCTAAGGCAGTTGAGGTGCTTGAAAGGTCGTCAGGGCATAAACAGCGTGGGATCAGACCCGGCTACTGACAGGCCCTTTTATTAACGTTAACGTTGCTGGCTATTTCCAATACCGCTTCTTGGTTAATTTAATCAAATTCCCAGCCTCAGTTAACCCAAATTTGCGAGCTCAAAAACTATTTTCACAAACTTAGCAAAGTCATGTCGAACAATGTGTGGCTGGTGCTGCCCCGAAAAGTTGCAAAGCCATAAATACTTTGAACAAGCGTTTGCTGCACAACAATTTCCCGTCTCTGTGCTGCTGCCTCCTCCCATGCTGCAAGTGGTTGTGGAAAGCCCTTTGGCTGGGAAAATCTTTTTAATGGTATTTTGCCCGCTTCTGCGCTGCACTAAAAGCTTAAAAATTCTTTGTCACGACAACAATATTTCCAACGAGACAAGGACCAAGTTTGGCCGGCAGCTCAAATGCCAGCCATTCTATTAGCAGTCAGAAAAAGCCACCTGAAGACGCAATGGGGGAGAGGGCTCTTCTGCCACTTACACATATTGGGGTTATTAATGGCTGCCCATATGAGGCAGCCCAAGAAGCCCAGAACTCAAAGTGTTGCCAATGTTTCAGGTTGGCGCAGACTAAGTCGCGTGTCGCTGCTAGCGTGCCAGGCCACGACAGCGTAAATAAGCACACACTCTGAACAGTGGTGCCAGTGACTGCAGGACTCTTATAAATTAAGTCCATTAGCTGGAATTATAAAGTAGGCGCATAGAGTTCTCTTGCCTCTGAAGTCCCACTAACATTTGTAGGACACACAAGCTGCCAGTTGAAAAAATTGTAGTTCGAACGCACACCACTATTAAACCACTGTCCTTACTTGCCCATAAATTCGAGCCTTGGTACTGTTGGCCCAATGTCTTTGTGTCTGCAGTCGAAGCCGTTCCCTCGCCCCTCCTGCGTTCACTTGCCCCTCCTGCGGCTGTCTGTCGCTCTGGCTTTGGGTTCATGTTTCATGCAACACCGACGGCAGCAGCAGCTTCGACAACAATTGCCGCCTGTCCACATGCGTGTGCATGTTTATGATTTTATGGCAGCACTTCCGCTTCCGCCGTGGCCATATTGTACTGCCGCCCGCCCCTCTTGCCGCTCTCTGCGCCCGGCTGCCATCAGTAATCAGATTTAAACTTTGCACTACGCCAACGTTGCTTACTGCGGATGCGGCTCGGGGTCTGTGTGTTACTGTGACTGTTACGGCCATTCAGTGCTGCCAAGAGCCGACTTAAATATCAGAAAATTACTAGAATTGAAACAAAGCTAAACATACAAAGGGCTTTACTTTAAATATTCATTGAATTTATGTTTTTATGGTTATATTTCGAATAATTAAATAGTTAAAGGTGAGGATTTTATTTTATTTAAAATGTCAGTTGGCTTATGGCAACGAGATCATTGCTTCTCTTCTTTCATAACTTTGTTAGTTAAAACTTCTGCCCAGCAGTAAACTGTTTTAATAAAGTTTGAAACTTATTTATTAGAAATAAATATAAATCACTTCTAAACGAAATATTCAGTAAAAGGCAAGCCTGGCTATTATATTCTAAACTAAAATATGTGCGGAAAGGAGGGAATGCCATCACTGCTGGTACTGCCACTAAGTTCATAAATGTGCCGAGTATGCGCTTGCCCTATGACATCGCTCATACGCCCCGTTGGCCAGCCAAGTGCCCTCTCCACTTGTCCGTAGTCATCCTCTGTAAGCATGACATTTATTGCCACGGAAAGGCTTTTGGCAGGCATCAGACTTCAAAAATATTCGTTCTTTAGGTTTTTGCCATGAAACAATCGTCGCTTTAAGCTGCTAATGTTCAAGTGACTTTGCCTAAGTAAAAATCAAGGAAAATAAAGGAAATTGAAATGAATTGAATTATGTAGTAATGTTAAATGTTTCAAGAAATGGTCAATTTCAATTTTATCATCTATAAATTGCCTGATAGTCAAACTTTAGATGGAATTTGTCAGATTTCTGGGATGTTTCAGTTGTAAACTGTATAAAATATCAGATGAAACTGCTAAGCTACCAATTAAAGTATTTTTTTAAAAGGATGTTGACGAGCACACTATATATAAAATATAGAATAGTAAACATATTTGTTTTTTGGGGTCGAATTCTAATTATAGCTTCGGTCCTGCATTGCATTGTGCTTCCATCTCCTATACGCCCATATTGTCGTTTATTATTCAAGAGTTGTTGCGAAATGTCAACTCCTTTGGGCTCTAAAAATCCACACTCGCATATACAGTATACAGGCTTGTCGGGTGAAATTCGATAAATGTCACAGGAATCCTTCCATCATTAGCTAAAGGCTTCTACAAGAAAGGAAACACAATGTCATGCCTGCCATTTGCATTATGAAACTCATCCGAGCCCAGATGCTCGCACACATGGGGCTGAGACAGATGATGGGCCCATCAGCCAAACACAAATAATCCCCTGGCCATCACCACTCCGAGAAGTGTTTTACAAAGGATCTGACCTGCTGGAGCTGAGCAGGCCCAGAAATGTGGGCTGAACTAAAATCAATCATCAAATGTGATAGCATTCATAATTTCAATAGTGGACACAAGGCATTTTGATTGATCGCCTTGTCAGAGTATCCCTGGAATGACAGAAGCGGCAGCACTGAAAATAATTTCCGCAAGGGGCAAATTATAACCTAACTAAACAGAACCTGAAGTATTTATCAATAATTGATATCATTACGGCCGCTGAATAATGTGTAAAATAAGACAGAGCCTTGGCTTGGAAGTGATTTGGTGAGCACTGGTACCACCTTCGCTCTTCCAGTGCTTCGTCCTTGTCGATGGCTGTCTATCGATTTGTTTCCGTTTTTAAGCCCCGTCTCGGGTTACTCCAGCCTCCCCCTTGCTGCCCCGAAAAGGGAAAAGGAAACAAGAAGTCATAAGCAATTAAATGTTTGCCCAGCCCCAGCCCCAGCCCCAGCCCCATCCCCATCCCCAGCCCCATCCAATTAGAGGCAACTGACTGTGTGTGTTTGGGATGGAAGAGGAGCTTCTAAGGGCGCGTCAGCGTTGGAATTTTTATTGCATAAATTAAGCTTTGAATGGTTAAGCGTCACCTTGGCGCCATTAAAATGCTTGCTTTCCTTCCCTATTTTCCCGTGGCTCCTCCCTTATCCTGGCTCTCTATTGGCAGGTGTGCTGCCAGGATCCGCCGTTCCAAGCAGACATCCATTAAGATTCATCACTTTCGACCCTTTTGCGTTTCCTCCGATGCTTTCCCTCTCCTCCCTTTCTTTACTGGTTGTGTGGGCTTAAGTGGGTTAGCACCTCTCTAGTTCTGGATTCAGTTTTCACTATTGCTGCATTTCGCTAATCAAAACATATATAGACATTTATATGCACTCCGATCTCTGGGTCTGGGTTCCACTTAAACATAAGTAACCTATGACCTACGACACTCAAAAGCCAATTGTCCAGAAGAGTGACAAAAAACATAATTACTTTATATATATATTACATACTTCTGAAATCCTTTCTAAATTCGTGGCCAATTAACTTACGGAGTAAAGAGAGAAGAGACAGAGGTTTCTTACATATTTTTGGAAAAAGAAAAGTTAAAAAAGCAGTCTAAATATTACTGTAGAATATATTTTCTTTATAGTTATTTTCTTTAAAGTACCACAAGCAATTACTATTGGCTAAATGAAGTTCGCGAAGGGCATTCATTTGGCCCATATCTGCCTGAAAGCCGATTTAAACAGACCTATACTTTTTCGGCCATATTTCGGTTGCCTCTCGAGAGCGTTGGCCAATTTGCTCTCGTTATTACTGCTGTTGTTGCGGCGTGTGTTTCGGTAGGCAGCTGCATTTTCTAACCAATTTTGCTTGCTTTTTATTTTGCACATTAAATTGGCCCGCTCTACTGCGGTTCCCCGCAGCCCCGGAGTCCTTCGCCCCTAAATGCCAACCCATCGCCAGCTGTTGCCGCCTTCCCCTTTACGCGGCCCCTCGGCCTGGCCAACAGCGCGGTGGCTTGGCTTTGTGAAATAGCAATTACTTTTTCATGCTCCACTGCAATAAAATTGCAATTTTATGCGGCCTGCCGAAGGACAATAACAACAACAACGGCAGCAGCCACAGCACAACAAAAACGGGCGAATAACGAAGCGGAAGTGCAGCCATTGAAAAGGCATTTCGAAATGGCCGCCGCCTGTGGGCGGAAGTGTGCGGAGGATAGATAGGACTCAGTTAAAGTTGAAGATGAGTCGACTGTCGAAAAGCCGAAAAAAGTCACGAAAACAGCGCAGCAGAGCTAATGACTTTTGATGTATGTGTGTGCAAGTCGTTAGGGCCTTTTTTTAAAGAGAGAGAGTAAACTTAAGGACTGCAAGGAGTAAGGAAACATTTACAAGAAGCAGCAAAAACTTAAGCTGTCTATCTATGAAGATTTATTGTTACTTCGGCTAATATCTAGTTAATTTCCCTATTTATTTATACATTTTTTTGCATTAAAAACTGTGCATTTCAGTCTGTAAACTCGTGTCATTTATAAGTTAAGTTTGATGCGGAATTCTGCCTGCTGTAGAGATATTTTTACCCATTTTTCTTGCACTTTTTTGGTACTTACTCTCTTTGTTTTCGATGGTTTACAAACAAGAGTAAATAGAAACAAAAGTCCCGTCTCAGGATGCCGTAGTCAAAAGTCGGCAAAGTCGCCTTTGTGTCCGGCTACAATGGCCGCCCGATACTCAGGATCTCTGGCAGGCTCTCATATTTGTTTTATTATCACATTCATTTTGACACTTCATCAGTCGTTGGCCTCTTTTTTGCCCTGCTGTTTTTGTCCTTTTCCGAGCCTCTGTTGCTTTGTCCTGCGCCCCACCCTCCCGCCTCGCTCTCGCTGGTGTCAATGCTTTGCCTTAAAGGCCTAACTAGTTGCCATGTCCACCCTCAGCTGGGACACCCTCACCAGGCCACCCACTCGCACTCATTGTTGGCCTGTGCTCGTTAGCTGCAGTTTTCCCCATCTGCTGGCGCCTCCTCGCCGGGCCTGCAGGCTCGTCATTTTGTTTTAATATTAAATGAACAAGGAAGAGCGCGGGAAAGCGAATGAAATGTGCAAGAACGGCGGTGAAAGTAGCAGGGAAAGGCGGGCAAGACTGAAGTCAAATTAAAACTAAAAAATTCATGTGCATAATTTCTAAACGCTGTTCATTTCTTATGCAAATCTCTTGGCTTGAGCCGGCTAAGCTCGTAGAAAGTGAAAAGTTCTCTATGCAAAGCGGAATCTCAACTTTCTAGAGCACAAAACAGGGGCTTGATTTGGCGGTAAGGAATAATGAATCTAGATTCTAACAAAAAACCACTTAAAATGCAATGCAATTCACAGTTTCCTTCAGGGAAACTCTCCTTGCTGGAGATTAATTTATTAGCTCACTGGTAATATTATTTCAAGCACAAATCAGTTATATTGCTGTTTATGATGCAAGGAACGAAGGGCAAAATGGAAGGAACCTCTTAAGAAATTATCAAATCGAGAGCAGACAAGGAAGCTGGCTTCCTCCACCACCTCCGCCTTGGCCAACTTCATCTAGTTTCTCCTGTAGTTTCATCTGCTGGCCACATTCATGCATAAATAATTCCACGATAACGATGCGAATACGTCCGTCCGCGTGTGTGTGTGTGTGTGGGCCAATCTATTATCGCCGAGGAAAAGCGTAACAAGAAATTTGTATGTGAAAAACTTTTGCTCAATAAAAGTTTCCCTTTGTTATTCGCCTGCCAGAGAACAATAGTCTCTCACACAGCCAGCAAAGACATATGTGTGCCGGAAAAGCCACGAGCAAAAAGGGCAAAAAGGATGGAAACTTTCCGCCACCATCCTCTCGAACTCCTTCTTCTGTTGCTCTTCCAAGCCAACGCCGAGTGCAGGTCCTGGACCGAAGCGGGCAGCAGGCAGCAGGCAGAGCTGCAGGAAGCCAGAACTCGTAAACTTTTGCATATCAATAAATTTTAGTTGTTCGCTTCTTGCCTGCAACCAAACCCATTTGCTGAATTATTGATGTTGATTTGCGGCGCTCCTGGGAAATGGCAAACAATTACTGCAGTCCCTCTGCAGTATTCCCCCTAACTACTACAACTAACTTGTGTCTACTAATGCGATTTTTATTTACTTGCAGTTTGCCTAGCAGGATATCATGAAAAGAGACTGTTACATGATCTTTTGGATCCTTATAATACACTAGAACGTCCCGTTCTCAACGAATCGGACCCGTTACAATTAAGCTTTGGTTTAACTTTAATGCAAATTATCGATGTGGTAAGTACTGAATAACTTAATAATAATTTATGGCTTAGATATAGTAATAGAATATAAGTGAAAGAATGACACTATCTTCCCAGCTGAAAAAGCATTAAATTACACGAGATAATAACTTAACTTGAAGCAATCATAACCACAGATACTCTGTTGAATGAACTTAAAAGCGATCCTTTAATTTCCAGCTTAAGGTGTCCTGTGCCATCCAAGCACTTTCAGTTTCATACCTTTCGCCCCCTTTTCAGGAGGCACCTTTAAGTTGGCAGGTGAAAAAAGAATCCCTGATGACACAATTTGGTCCCTCACAAAAAGTGAATTGCCAAGAAAGTGAAATTTTAATTATTTGCCGGAGAGGCACACACACACGGGCGCTCCTGCTCTGTGAATGGCAGGCTCCCCATCGCCATCCTGCCGCGTCTCTGGCCTATTTGCAGACAGGACACACGGATACACATTACACATTACACAGCCCCGTCCTGGCTGGCAGTGTCGAGCAAATTACATGCAGCGTCATGTGGCATGTGCGGCTGTTGGCTCATTTTCACCTTTCGTGTGGGCGAACTGCATTCATCAGTTGGAAAAACTTTTCTCTAACTCACAATTGCGCAGAGGGCACGGCGGAAGCCCGGGGGAGTCGGGGAGCCAGTCCGGAGCAGGTGCAAAACTGTCGGAAAGTCGACGCGAGGCGTTTGCCTTTGTTAGTGAGACAACCTCGATTCATATTAGATTTGCATTGCATTTGTCCGTGAGTGTGGCTTGTTTGTTTGCCTATCCCGCACAAAGTTGGGATCCAGCAAAATGGAGCGCACAAACAAAAGGCACTCACACACGAGGCATGAAAGCGCCCGAAAGTTGCTGTTGGCATACAGGACATACACACACACACACACACACGCGCCAGGAGGTGTGGCTGGAGCAGCAGCGTAGCAGTTGGTGGCTGAAATAAAAGCGAAAACGATTCCAGACGCTAGAAAACTGCGCATTCAGTGACGCGCTAAAAGTCACACATACGCAACCATACACCCTCGAACAAATGCAAACAGCAAAAAGCAATGCGAGCTACAGAGAAAGAAAGTATATCGCAGGATTCAGCAGGATAAGAAACTGGTTAAAAGACAAGCTCCCTTGAAGTTGCCAGGAGCTAGAGCATAAGAACATTATGCAAGGTTCTACAAAAACAAGAACTTTTATTTATTAACTATTATCTCTTTCTTTTTCTTAATTACCAAACTATACAAACTATTTCTAGCAATGTTTTTATTTAAATTTAAATTTAAATCATTTTTAATTAGGAGTTTGATTAGGAGTTTCTTAATTTAGTCCTTCAGTTTATGATTTTCAGAGTAAGGCTATTCCACCTTAGTAGAGAGACGGCTTGAATGACTGAACACATAATGGTATCTTATAGGTTCTTGAACTAATCGGTGGAAATAGGCATATCCTGGTTTGTTTGGAAGGTAGTCCCATCCTATATGTAACATGTAACAGCTTCTGAAGGCTATTACTGATATTCCCCTGAAACATATCCCGACTTCGGACAGTGCATTTATAATAAAACACATCCGTACACACTTGGCATGCAAATAAAATGAATAAATAAAATTTGCACATGTGCTTTTCACACCTTGTGCCAAAACATATAAACCCGAGGGCTCGCGGTGCTTCCCGGGGCTCCGTGCGGGAAAAGCAATGAAGTGCGAGTTGCTGCTGCTGCAAAATGAAGTTGAAGGAACGGAGCTGAACGGAGCGGAACGAATGGGCACAATGCGCAGTGGCAGTCCTTGTTTGTTGCCGGCTCGGTGGCAGTTAAAACTGCAGCACGCACACTCGAAACGCAGCGCAATTACAGGTAGCAGGTAGCTGGGAACTGGGAACTGGGAACTGGGACCGTAAAAACCAAAATCGGGTCATTTCGGTGGGATGAGGGGACTCAGAGCTGGTGGCGTCCTCGGATGCCAAACTAGGGTTTATGAGCCCTGCGGCGTACTCAGGCTTTTATTGCGCCCCGTAACTGGCCCGCTTAGATGTCACGGCAATCAAAAGTTGTTAATGACTGACGGGGAATCGTAATCGTAAGGAAATTAGTTGCATACGGTGCGATAATAAAGGATATTGCTCTCTTGCCACTCCCCATCTTGGCTGGCATTTTCTTTTATTTTCCCCGCATAAAGTACGCGATTTTCCGACCATTGCAGGTCGCCGATGCCATTAGTTGGCCTTTGGGATTGGCAATACGCCGCAGTTTGACGATGGCCATATTTTCACTGTTAAGAGCGGGTCCCTGGCTCTCTTGCTGCATTTGCATATACTTATATGGGCTAAAATGTAGACTTCCTATTTAAATGCAAGCACCCACTGTTGTGTTTGCAGTGAAGGATATAATACATTATGGGTCCTTAGCCTGTCGTCAATTTCCTTTAGTGGGTAATGTCATCAGCTCCTTCGGTTCCCAGTTAATAATTCCTGTCCCCGGTGGAAGCTCACTCATATGTTGCCGTTCCCAATTTCGTTTGGTTATTTGCAGCTGAAAATTGCATTCTTTTGTGTCGTTAATTTAGCCAGTTTCCCGAGTAGTTGTCCATTGTAAGCGACAGGCAAGAAATTACACTTGCCAGCTAAGCAGCCTTTTCACATTGGATATCAGAGCTCGTGACAGGGTTTCCATCAGGGAAACAGGATTACCAATGCAGGTTGCTGACCTGATTAACCTGCATTCGCCAACACCTTCAATGCATTTTCGGCCATGGCTCTGAGGAACGCTTCAGTAACTTTCACTTTGATTAATGTTGTTGCAATAGCAATATCAATAAACGTCCCGTTTCCCTCTTCTTGGACGGATCTCTGTCATATGACCACGTCGCACTTCCAGGAAGCCCGTCGCCTCGGTGCGACTTGCAACGTGCTTGAAAGGAATTGAGGACAATTCGTCCATTGTTGACACTCTACATATTCTCAGGCATTCCTCTGAATTCATTTTAGAGTTTATTGACAACGATATGTCCACTTATATTCGAAAAATATTAAAATAATGCACAATTATAAGGCAATTGACAGAAAATAGTTTGATCCCATCACAACAATATAAATTCTTTTAGATGTCTCTTAAATAAATCGAATTTTTATAAATCAAACAAGGAGGAAAGCTACAGTAGAGAGTTCTTTGTGATATATTTCGACTACCATATCGGTATATGAATAAGATATATAATATATAATTATATATTCTAAGACAATAAACTTGACTTACATATAATTATGGTATTTTCGACCAATTTATAATAAATATTTCGGTTTTAAAATTTTCGCTATGATGGTTACGGAAAAAAATGTTTACACTAAAAAACACATCTAAATGTGGAATTCAAGAATTGACATTATAAACGTTTAAAGGCGTCTTGTTCAGATCATTCCGACATATTTACTATTTCAAGCCTACCTATACATTTTCAATCTTATTTTATGATTTCTTGCATTCTTAACATCTGAACAACAAAATTGACCAAAAAACAACGTCTTAATTCAAGATTGTCCGCATTCTTAAAATTAAAGCTTTAGTTAATACCAATTATTCTAAAAACAAGACGAAATATTCAAGAAACAAATTTAAATGCCTTTAATCTTAAGAAAATAAATTTTGATTTAAGATTTTTTGCATTCTTAAATTGTATTTCTAACCGATTACTATATACATCAGATTTTACAGTTTTATTATTTTCTAGCAACCTTCAACTTGTTCTAGTGACTGCTTCTGTAAGTGTCTGATTTTAAAAGTTATCTTTAGTCAGGCTGCATAGCGTCTATTGTTAGTTAAAAACTTGAAATTATACTTTTTGTTATTAAATCAAGCCTTTTGATTTCAAAACTCAGGATAATTATAAAAATCAGCCAGAATTGGAATACATACTTGAAGTCTTCTGAAGAGCATAATTTAGCCAAAAATGGAGTGACAGCCAAATGCCTTATAGTGTTCGATTCGCCGTTAAAATCTTAATTATTTAGAATTAAAATATGGAAAAATCCAAGAAAACAAATTTTGGCCAATTTTTGAAAAAATGATAAGGGGTTACATCATTAAAATTGTCAAAAATTGGCTAAAAATTTATTGTTCTTAATTTTCAAACTAAATATGCAGATTAATTAACCAAATAAAACCTGACATGGAAAAGCTTTCCGATTTGAAATTAAGGCTGTTTTGGCCAAGTTATGGCTATTTTGAATTATGATTTGCCAAAAAACTTTGGATATAAAAATGCCGATTTAAGAACAAAAATATTCGCATACTTGAGGTCTTTTGGAGAGCATAATTTGGCCAAAAATGGAAGGACAGCCAAAGGCCATATATATTCCGAATCGCTGTTTTCAAGGCTGTTTTGGCCAAGTGAAGGTTATTCTTAAGTTTGATTTTTCCAAAAATTATGAT
>VNKC01002742.1:0-26858 GCA_008042775.1 Drosophila pectinifera
TTCCCCAATTTTCTATTAGGCGTAAATAAATATGTAATATATTAAATATGAAATAATTAAATATGAAATATATTAAATATGAATTAATTAAATATATAATATATTATCAAGACTAAAAGGTGTAATTTATTTAGTCACCCTAAATAAATAAGTGAAGGAAGGCCAATTAATTCCCCAAATTTCTATGAAGCGTAAATAAATATGAAATATATTAAATATGAAATAATTAAATATATAATATATTATCAAGACGAAGAGGTGTAATTTATTTAGGGTAAATAAATAAGTGAAGGAAGGCCTATTAATTTCCAAATTTTCTATTAAGTGTATAAGGTTTCCTTTTACAAAATTATTCAACTCCTGACAGACGTATATATAACATTTAAATATATAATACATCTGTATTATCAGCGTGGGATCTACAGGTGTGTCTTCAGCTCTTATTCAATGAAAGTAAGTAACCCATCCAAGTAATTTATTTAGGGTAAATAAATAAATGAAGGAATGCCAATTAATTTACCAATTTTCTACTCTATAAGCGTTCCTTTCACAAAATTATTCAACTCCTGACAGACGTATATATAACATTTAAATATATATTACATCTGTATTATCTGCGTGGGATCTACAGGTGTGTCTTCACCTCTTATTCAATGCAAATTCAAATAAGTAACCCATCCAAGTAGTGCTTCCCTTTGTCCTTTGCCAACCAATATAATCGTTACAAGGACAAATCTCCATTGTCAGCTGCAGAATCACTCACGTTCTTTGATTGGTGACAGTGGGCGGGCTCCCTTGTTCCACCCCGCTGCGATACTTGCCCAATGGCAATTATATCATTTTCTCAATGAAAATCGTCCCGCATACCCCAGGTTTATACACTGCACTTCTTTACTTCTGTCTCGTCCATCCAATGGGATTTTCATCGCCAAAGTCTCCGTGTCTCCGTGCCTGCGCCTCCCACTGTGCGATGAATGACAACAAAATAAATGAAATTGAGCGTTCGCCTGGCTTATTCAAAGGCATGAGTTACGCCCCCCACATAACGCCTCCCGATTTCACCCGGAAAATTGTGTTACGGACGCAGGGAGGGAGAGAGGGTGAAACATGGAAAATCGGTAAATAAACAAGCAAGAGTAAGAGCCAGAGCCAGAGCCGGAGAGCCTGGCAAAAAGTTAAGGAAAATATTTACAAATGAATTAACGTAATGAAAATAAACCAGCACAGATATATATGGCCGGGCACCGATCATGGTGGCTATGATAAGGACGATGACGCCACAGATCCATAAAAGATAGGCGCCCATTACAATAATATTCGGGAAAAAGGGGGAAACACATTACTGTTGGCCACTGGAAAAAAGGTAAATAATTTACAAAATTACAGGCAACCGAAGCTTATGTTTAATATATATAAAAGTATATATTAAATCAAAGGAGGAGAATATATATATTTTATCAGCCCAAAACTCAGGGCATAATAAAAAATAAATATTCAACAGTCTTAAACTTTTCATTTCGTATTTATAATAATATTTGTAATCAAATTATTTTCTCTGCATCCCATAATTCCCTTTAATTCTTTTCTGATAAGATACCGAGATACAATTGTAATGCATGTCCATAAAACTTGAATAATTCCACTAGAAAATTCAGAGAACAAAAACAATGGTAGTGGGAATGGGTAGGAGAACGGGGGAGGGTTACACTCTATTGACCTTGGCCCACAGCTCGATGAAACCATCTGGGCATGTCAAAAGCCAAACAGCAAACCTGAAGAAATATCCAAAAGGCAGCCGTAAATTGAGTATTTTATGCTTCTGGATGGGGGGAATGGGGGGAATGGGGGAGGGAAAGATGAGGAGAAACGTCAAAACGAGAAATTAATGGAAAATTTCTCAAAAAAGTGTTTATCTAACCGGCAAAAGCGATCATATACGGGGAGAATTATGTGTTTTGGCAGCAGATGATTCCAGACATTGTGCGTATCATAAATTTGATTTCTTATTTTAGAAATGCTGACAAAATAAGACATTCTATAGAACAATTTTCATTTGAAAGCTTCTGAAGTTGGTTCTTAATTGAAATATTAACTTCCCAGTTCAGACTTACAATTTATTATCAAATAATTCCAAGTACTTTCAAATCTTGCAGTAAAATACGGAAATGCTTAATAATATATTCTTTAAGATCTCCTTTCTCAAAGGAAAGGGAATAAATAATTTGCTTAGGTTATCCTACAACCTAAAAGCTTAAGCAAACCCATTTAATATCCTTTCGATGTGGCTTGTCACTATTTTTAGTCACCCGCTAGGCGTATACTTATTTAAAATACGTATACGACATGTTGGACGGGCGAAGAGCCCGGTCCTCGAGGCGAGGCATTCTCAACATATTTACCAAAAAGTCTCGAATAGAATTCTCGAATTGAAATATTAACTTCCAAATTCAGACTTACAATTCATCATCAAATATTTCTAAGTACTTTCAAATCTTTCATACAATACTGAATTCAAAAAGCTTATTAATATATTCTCTAAAACCTCCTTTCTCAAAGGAAAGGGAATAAATAATTTGCTTAGGTTATCCTACAACCTAAAAGCTTAAGCAAACCCTCACTTAATATCCTTTCGATGTGGCTTGTCACTATTTTTAGTCACCCGCTAGGCGTATACGTATTTAAAATACGTATACGACATGTTGGACGGGCAAAGATCCCGCTCTTCGAGGCAAGGCGAGGCCAGGCATTCTCAACATAATTGCCAACAAGTCTCGAATAGAATTCGCGAATTGAAATATTAACTTCCAAGTTCAGACCTACAATTCATTATCAAATAATTCCAAGAACTTTTAAATCTTTCAGTAAAATACGGAACTCAAAAAGTTTATTAATATATTCTCTAAAATCTCCTTTTCAAAGTAAAGGAAATAAAGAATTTGCTTGGGTTATCCTACAACCTAAAAGCTTAAGCAAACCCCCATTTAATATCCTTTCGATGTGGCTTGTCACTATTTTTAGTCACCCACTAGGCGTACACGTATTTAAAATACGTATACGACATGTTGGACGGGCGAAGAGCTCGCTCCTCGAGGCAAGGCGAGGCGAGGCATTCTCAACATATTTGCCAACAAGTCTCGAATAGAATTCTTTGGCCGCTTGTCGTTCTTTTTTATTTATCGCCCAGTTGTGTTTGCTCTTTGCCACTCGATTGCCCCTTTCATAGCCATTCCGCCCGCTGCTTTATGGCTGTTATTGTGTTTTTTAATGCCGCACACACGCGTACGGCCGAACGGCTGTGCGTATATATGGACATACACACGGATATATACACGTATCGATTACAGGACCCGTGGACTATTGTTCTAGCCCAGCCCAACTGATAGGAAATTCCCTTTGAGCCCGCACAAATGGAGGCGGACGTGGAAATCTTGTCCGTCCCCAAGATCAAAACAAATAACACTTGTCGGCAAAGTTGTGAGGGCTTGGAAATTAATATTTAGAAGGAAGAAAGGTTATACATCCAAGGCAGAAATAATATAAGAAATCAATAATAAATCGATTAATAAATAATACATTTAATGCCACTAAACATAGACATTTATTTTGGTTTTATATTGATTATTACGCATTTAATTCTAATTATTAAAATCAAGTCCTTGAATACTCTCTTTCCAGTACACTTTCCCTGCTGACTAGTGTAATCTTTTGCTGCCGCCTCGAAAGGCTTATCATATTGTATCTGAAAGTCTAATTTCGAACTGGCAACTGGAACTGTGAAACTGTAACTGCCGGCCACTCTTGGCTACTTTAGATACTTTGCCTACTTTGGCTACTTTGCCGGCATTAAAATTTCGTTTATTGCCAACCGGGGAGCTGTTAAGTCGTCAAACGGAAAGCCTCCACCAAACGAGAATTTTCCCTCGGAGTATCGGGCTTTTCCCCCTCTTTTCCCAGCCCATAAAGTATCTCATTTTGCAGACGTCGAAGACGTTAATACTCTTAGGGCCTTCTCTCTTTCTATGGCCCGAGGCAATGAGCTCGGATTTGCGGCTCAGACGATTGCCAGCTGAATGGGGATATATTTATATTAGGTCACAAATCTTAACAAAATCTATATCTGCATATTAAGCTTACAAAATAATGCTTTTAAGTGATTTTAAAGCTATTTAAATGTCTTTTGACCTAAGTCTTACTAGATATTTAAATCTATCCAGTGAGCTATTTATCAAAATAAAGATTCAAGTAAATAAAACTATGAAATTATGATCTAACTATGACTACAAGTAAATATTATATAATAAGTTAGTATAAGCTCCTTTTAAAAGTAATATTATATTGTCTTAAAAGTCAAAAGGACCCCTTAGAAAGGCTAATGCTTCTGGGTCACTGAAAGTGTAATATACAACTAGCTTTGGCTTTATCCCTCGTTTTATTCCCGCGATTGGGTGAATGGGGCTGCTCTATTGATATGTCTGATGGGAGATGTTTCCATGTACAAATGTTAATTTTCCCATTCCCTTTCATTTTCATTTCTAGTATATTTTTCCTGTTTTCCCTCCAAACTCCTGGGGCTTTTGGTGAAATTTTAGCCCGACAAGGACTCCAATTCGTCAGGGAACTTTCTCTGTAATGAGCTTCGGTTCGCTTTCACTGGAAATTCCAGTATATATGTCGGTGTATGGACGGAGCTTGTGTGTTGACAACGCAATTGATTTAATTGAGATTAGAACGCATTCTCGATTTTCCTCTTGCCCCACACTTGCCACCCATTGATACAGCAATGAAAATGCAAATTGAAGTGCACAGTCCACAGATCCGTTGAATGGGAAAATGGCTTTCGGTGATGAAATCGGAGTATCAGGGGGGTTACGGGTGTGGCAGGACTTAGGGGGTTTAAGGGGACACTAGACAATGCACAGGCGGATTGATTCGACAATCGGATTTCAAAGGAACTCACTATTTAAGCTGAGATAATCCCATCTGTAACAATTGATTGTCTGATAATTCAGGGAAAGATAGTCAAAGATATTTGAATATTATAAACCCGAAAGGAAATATGATTTGACTATAAAGTCTACTTGAAGTATAGCCAATTAAGTGACAGATAATTCCTATATAATATTCTATCGCACTTTTTATTGAACCCTTTTCTATTCTTCACTAGAAGGAAATCAATCTCTTAAACAAAGATAACTAACGCTCATTAAAAATGAATTGTTTATGAAGTTTGCTGGTTGAAACTATAATTATATTTAATTATAACCAGCAAGGAGACGTCTGAATTTCATTTATTAAATTAACAGCAGCTACCCATCATTTGCAGCTACTTTACATTAGCCAACTCAAGTTGATTGCTAATTCAGAAAGTTTCCAGCTCTCCGAGGCTGAGGGAAATCAATCTCCAGCTGGATCTTTAGGTTGGGAAAACTTTGCAGGGCTGTCACTCAGTTCCCACAATTTTGCCCGCGTTGAGCAGTTGCATGTGCAATTTATAGCTGCTACCTTTTGAGGCAGCCAACAAGTGTTTTCATTGCAATTAGCGATGTTCAGCAGGTCCCCCCCCATCACCATCCCCGTTCCCGTGCCATTTTCCGCCCCGCTTTGGCCGCCACTCAACTCGCAGCTTCATTCTTCATTATGCACAAGTTGTCCTGGCCCACTTTTCTTGGGGCTAACAGATAGACATGCCCATGACATGGCCACGCCCGCAATTCACGCTTGACATTCAACGCCCCCGGGCCCCGTCGGAGGGTCCTGTGAGTCCTGCGAGAGCTCCGGATTGTATGGGGGCACTGCGAGATATTTCTTGCCCTCAGAGGATATTAGAAAAATAATTTAAATCAAGAGGAAACTTTTTGTATTTTTCTGTATGTATATTTAGCATTTTTATACACTCATATATATTTAATTTAATTTAAATAATAAGTTATAATGCTAAGAAAATTCTAAATATATTCAATAATCTTCTATAAATATTATAATCAACCTATTTTATTGAAATTTCTAAGCTGCAACCACTGAGAAGGACTCACTATAGAAATACACTTCCTTTATGCATTTCTTGATTTATTATCCACTATTTTTCTGCAGTGTAGCAAATGGAAAATGAGCAGGAGTCGGAAATGCTGTCACTTTGTATGAAAAGTTTTGCTGGCGTGTTTTTGAAATTTTCCCCGTCTGCACAGAGAAAAGGGCGGAAATTGTCAGTGCACAATATCCGTTGATTTGTGCAGCATGAAAATGGGATAGCGCAGAAAGGAAAATCTATTGACACGAAATGCAAGTCGAGCTGCCGAAGGCCCCAGAGCATTTCCACCAAATTATGCATATTCCAAAAAAGGATAGAAAGGATTCTCCCCCCCGGGGAAACATATCGCATGACCAATTAGCACAAGGAGTGTTTGCTCACCGAAAACTTTCCAGAAAAACCCTTTTCTCATCATCGCTTTCATTGGTTATTTACTTTCAATTCCCCAAATAACAATGCTGAATTTTCCCATTTTTCCATTTGAACCTTTTGCGGTCCGCTGAATGCTGTTGCTCCTGCATTTGCCATTAACATAAGGCCCCAAAACGGAATCGAAGGACGAAGTAAATAAATAAAAAATAAGAGCAAAAGCCCAGGATATGAAGCTGCCTGCTTGTTGCTATTTCCCTCCCCAGCCTCTTCACTCTTTTCCCTCATTTTTCCAGCTTCAAGTCAACGCAAATCACTTGGGGGCCAGAAGTCTCTGAGCCCTCAGGTAAATGCAAAAAAATAAAAAAAAAAAAAAACAAAAAGAGACAGAGGAGAAGAAGAAAAATGGAATATCCCATATAAAATAGCAGGAGGTTTTACCCGGGGGAGGAGGTGGCTTGCGGGGCAGGCAGGTCACATCAATAAGGACGCCTGTCAGTCAGAAACTGGGTTTGATCAACATACCGAACCAGGATAAATCTCCCTTTCGAATACCCTTCTATATAGACGTCTCAACAAGCAAGTTACCTGTAAATATAAAGAGGAAAATATTGGAGTTAGATCTGGATTTAAATTCAATATAATAGACATACATATCTTATTTGTAAACTAGATTTAATAACGATTTCTTACATGTAAAATTGAGGTCTTATTTTATAATTTTTTTTATAATTTTATAATTTTCCATAAAGGAATTGGAATTAGATCTGGACTTAAGTACAATATAATAGACAATATAATCCTATTTATAAACTAGATTTAGCAACAGTTTCTTACATGTAAACTTGTATTTATTTATTTAATAAATATATACATTTTATAATTTTTCATAAAAACTGAGGCTATAAAAGTCTCGCAATTTTGTTAAATAGATCTGTTTTTAATTTGTTAAACATTTTTAAAAGGTTTTTTTAATGTAATAATTAATTTCTGATTCCATTTAGCTTATTTAGATCTTTCTTAGATACCAAAACTATAAGTTATCAAGAAATAAAGTTCTTAATTTATTATTATTAAATTGTTGACAAGGTTACTGGCTGTCTTGTTCAATTACTTTCTGGTTAATAGTTTTATTAAAAATGACATTGCTGATTGAGTCATTGTTGAATTGCTAAATTATTTTTAATTAAGTTCTTATGGGTTTTGTATTTCTTTATTTCAATAGATTTGATTCTGGAGTGAAATGTAAATTTTTCACTTGTTGTTTAGATATGTATGTATACTTTTCATTAGCTCATTGTGTGGTTAATTGTTCCTTGATTAGTTCCTGGTAAAATCGAATATTTGTAAATAAGAGTATTCAAATAGTGTCACCATAGAAAAAAAAGAATTCTGGCTAACGCTGATTCTCTTATTCTGTTACTTTGGCCATTGCCTTTTTTTGCCGGCAACACGTCGTCGTCAGGGCGAAAACTCATAAAGTATATTAACAAAATGTTCGATTGCACTTTACCTTTTAGCATTCTGCCTTTGCTACATTTGCTCTCCTTTCTTTTCTTTTCTCTTCTTTGCCTTTCTTATTTTCTTTTCTTTTCTTTCTTGATTTTCCATTCTTTTCTCGGGGCCTTGCATGACTAACGGATATCAATATACCAAGTCGTGCCTCTCCTGCTGCCCGTCTGTCTGACAGTCTGCCTTTTTGGGTTTCCATTGGCAAAAATGGGCAAGAAACAAATTTATATATATTATATATATGGAGTAAGTAAAGAAAAAAAGGTCGCGGCACATTTTCTTGTTAAATTTTTAAAGAGTCTTCCTCTTATAATTTTCATATTTTATATTTAAGCCGAACGTTAACCTTTTTTGACATCTGAGAAGGGAAAATACAACAGAACAACTGAACTGATATTTAATATGCCTTTAACTATACAGATATTCTTGATTTCAGCTAATTAATTGAAATAGGGCCTTCTTGGAATCTCTAAATAAATAATCTACTAAAAATAAATACAAAACTAATTGTTGTTAGCCATTTAATCAAACTTGAAGTACTTTACCTCCATTACCCGAAGCCAATCCACTTAAACCGTGAAATATCAACACAATCGACTGAATCCTAGGGCTGATTGATTGCATTCGCCTCAATCATATTTGTGGTTGAGCAATTCATCGAATGCGCTCCACTCAACCATATGAATGCATTCATTTCCCTGGCCATTCGATGGTAAAAATGAATTGATTTAATTTATGGCCAAAGTGTTGCCCATTAAACTTCGATACTAACGAACTAAAATGTTGTCACTGTATCTGTGTGTGTGTGTGTGAGTATCTGTGTAGGTGATAGAATGCGAGTGTAGCAATCAAACTGTTGATTCCCGCCCAAGGGGCCAAGTGGAAAAAAAAGGAAAGAAAAATAATAAAAATGGCATCCGCATTCGCTGTCGCTGTCGCCTTCGATGTCGCTGTGGCTGTGGCTGTGGCTGACATCCCCAACCACTTTTTTCAGCCATTTCTCCACCCATTTCTCCACCCTTATTTCCACCCCCCCAGCCCCAGCCCCAGTGGCACCTTCTCCAGTGTCTTTGGCCAAAGGAACGGCATGGAATAGTGAAATAGACAGAGAGATAGCGGAATTTATGCCAAATTCCCTTCGCACTGACGCCAGACATCCACTTCAGTCACCTCTCGTTATGGATCCACCAAGGCTATGCCATATTTTTTATTCCAAACATCCGCCCAGACTTATGGCACCAAGCACTTGTCCCTGTTTGTTAAGTTCGGAGAAAAATTACACACCAAATGGGAGCATATACAAATATTGATTTCTTACAATCATGCCGAGGGCATATTGCAATGATTTCAAACAGAACTTTAAATAGGAATAATCTACCTTAGAGGCATTTATTTATATAGGTTTCTGTGCGATTTATGTGTCTATTTATTTCCTTAATTTAACACTGTGAAAGAACCCTTTATAGTCCTTGTAATAAACACAATGATTTCAAACAGAACTTTAAATAGAAATATCCTACCTGAAAGACATTTATTTATATAGGTTTTCTGTGCGATTTATGTGTCTATTTATTTCCTTAATTTAACACTGTGAAAGAACCCATTATAGTCCTTGAAATAAACACATATTGCAATGATTTCAAACAGAACTTTAAATAGGAATAGTCTACCTGAGAGACATTTATTTATATAGGTTTTCTATGCGACTTATGTGCCTATTTATTTTCTTAATTTAACACTTTGAAAGAACCCATTATAGTCCTTGAAATAAACACATATTTTAATGATTTCAAACATAACTTTAAATAGGAATACCCTACCTGAGAGGCTTTCGTAGATCGATGCCAGAAGCACAATAAACATTTATTAATTTAGGTTTTCTCTACGATTTATGTGTCATTTATTTCCTTAATTTAACACTGTGAAAGAACCCATTATAGTCCTTGAAATAAACACATAATTGTGCACTTGTCTGGATTCAGAGCCTTGGGCTTTCCGTCCGTTGTCCAATATCCGGCTGTGGTGACAGCAATTTTAAAGTTTTGAAAAACAGAGCTAGGGAAACTTTCGCCAGGCTAGACAAGTGGCTGTCAAAACAAAAGTTCTCGAAGGTATTGCAAAATCAGGATGTGTGTGGGATGCCGGGAACACCCACATCCTTCTAGTGCTAAAAAAAACCAAAAATAAAACAACCTTGCATGCAACAGCTGGCGTTGGCGTTGAATAATCTAATTAAAAGTTTGTTGCAATTTGTTTTTTAATGATGTCACGCCTAGAAGAATTTGGCGCCAAGCTCCTTTGGCCAGCTCCTTGGGCGGAGCCTTCTATTTGGCTTTAATTACAATTTATGGATGCTTCAAGTTTTGCCAGCGCAGCCACAATAAAAATACGGGAATTAAAAAAGGTAAGCGCCAGTTGAATGGGGTCGAAATAACCAAAAAAAAAAAAGATAAAAAGCGAAATAGAACCTGAAAGAGAGCGGTGAAGGGGGGGAGAAAAGGTGAGCGGTGAAGAGGGAGAAAAGGTGAGCGGTGAGCAAAGCTATTTAATTACACAAAAGCAACAGACAAATGGCACTGAAGAAAATTCATTAAATTAGTGATAGCATTTTACCAAAGGATTTTAAAACAAACTTTTAAAGTGACCGTAACTGGTTTATTTCTGGCATATTTTAATTTTTATATCTTATAATTATTTAAAATTCAATTCAATTTTTTTCGAAAATAATACTAAGATTTAACGCACTTTCTTAGGTAAAATTAAAAGAAAATCGTTTAAGTGTGACCATTTCTTTATGATACAGGGGCAACGAACGGTACAAGTAAGGATAAAGACAGGAACTAGCACAGGGAGAGCGAGCGAGAGGCAAGGAGTTGAGTGAGTTCAGTTGAGCGGAACTCAAATACAAGAGGAGCAGCGCAACGGAGCAGAAGGAGCAACAGAGAGAGAGAGAGAGAGCCGAGCGCCTGCGCAGAGAGAAAAAGAGAGGGAGAGAGAGAGAACAGGACAATTCCAACCGGCAGGATTACAACAGTGGCACAGTGTGCTGTCTTCTTCTCGCCTTAAGTTCTTCGATTTAGAAGAAATTATTTATTAAATAAATAAAATAAAATATGTAATTACAATATATAAATGTTGTAATATATTTTAATAATATTATGTAGAATTGTATTATTTTTAACTATTTTTTCAAGACCCCTCGACCACTATGCTTCTATTGAAAGGCATTGACATTGGTCGACATTGTCTTCTTCTCGCCTTAAATTCCTCAATTTAGAAGAAATTATTTATTAAAAATATGAAATGACAATACATAACATGTTGTATTATATTTTAATAATATTATGTAAGCTCGTATTATTTTTAACTATTTTTTCAAGACCCCTCGACCACTGTGCTCCGATTGAAAGGCATTGACATTGGTCGACATTGTCTTTTTCTCACCTTAAATTCCTCGATTTAGATGAAATTATTTATTTAAAATATGAAATTACAATATATAAATGTTGTATTATATCTTAATAATATTGTGTAAACTTGTATTATTTTTAACTGTTTTTTTTTAAAGACCCCTCGACCGCTGTGCTTCGATTGAAAGGCCTTAAATTCCTCGATTTAGAAGAAATTATTTATTAAAAATATGTAATTACAATATATAATTGTTGTATTATATTTTAATAATATTATGTAAGTTGGTATTATTTTTAATTATTTTTTAAAGACCCCTCGACCACTGTGCTCCGATTGAAAGGCATTGACATTGGTCGACAATTGTGTCAATCTGGCGAACAGGACACAGCCACATATGCTGGGCTGCTCAGCTGCTCGACTGCTAAACAGCTTTTCCTTGCCACTCTCCCCTCCCCACCCACATATGAGTATCTTTTCAGTTTTTTTTTTTTTTGGTGCAGATACCCTGCTTGGGTCCGAGTTCCGTCTTATGTAAGCCGGATCTGACAGCCGAAATCAGAAAAAAAAAAAAGGAATGAATTAACCCCCGTCCATGGGCGCTGCTAAATTTGGATGGAAATTACATAAAGCCCCCGATTTCGGGCTGACGTCACTTGGGCGGCTTTAATTGCTGCTGTTAAACAAAAAACTAGCCCAAGTAAAGGGAAATGTGTATAAATCAAAAGTAAAGAACCATTTGCAGCACATGGACACGGTCATAATTTGAATTACCTAAACAAACTGACGAGTTGGAAACTTGCCGGCAATTAATAAAGTTTCACTCATCAGGCTTTGCTTTTTGCCTTTTTTCCCCCGTTCCCGTTCCCGATTTGTTTTTATTTTGGTAAATATTTAGAAACATGAGCCAGCCAGTTCCTTTGATTTTCTGCGCTGGCTGTGCGTGTGTGTGTTGGCCAATAGAATTTTATTTTATTTAACTTTAGTCTGCCTTTCTATGCACGCTTTTTTCTCTGCTTTTTTGTTGCCTTTTTTCTGTAAAGTTCTGGAGTTTGTCTGAGCCGTAAGTGAGATTGTACAGTGAGAAAAATGGGGAGACTCGGGGATGCTGTTTGAATTATAATGTATATAAACATGTATGTTTTTTTACTTAAATTATAAGCAAATATAATAACAGTATTATGAATAAAGGAAGCAAGTTTAGTTGGCAAAGTAAACTAATAATAGTTAGTGACTTTCACTGGCAGCTTTCTCAGTGCTCAGTATATATATATGAGAAGTGAAGGCCCTTTTCCCCTGATGATTTTCCTTTGGCTGCTTTCCCCGCTCCCCGCACCGCACCGAGTACTCTCCATCCCTTTGTGGGGCACAAACATCCGCCTGGAGCAGTTAACAACAGCAACAAATTGAAAGGTTTCGGGCCGGCTTAGGCTGGACCGAAAAGGCACACTATTTGATGGCTTAAATGAAATGAAAGCAGGTGGGTCAGAGGTCCCTCAATGGCCGGGTAAATATCCGTGAGTGCTCCTTTGCCCTATGATCCGCCGACGAGAGTAATCTGCTCGAATTTATCGCAAACTTGTTTTCTCAAATTCGGCTTTGAAGCATCTGCGGTTACCCAACACTGGCTTAACGGGCCACGGCTTAGCTTGCAACTTCTGGCGGTTTACGACATTGGTTTAAAGAGTTTTTAGAAAAAGCTTGAATAGTGTTCAATTATTTCCCACTCTTAAATTTAAATGCATTTCTGCAAATTGTTACTAATACCCATAACTGTTGCTAGCTAGTTTTTGTTTAATATTATTATTAACCTCATTTTATTAACATTATTAGCGTATAAATAGAAAATAAAAACTGTTAGCTAGTCCTGTGTCAATAAATATATGACTCCGGCTGCCATTTGGGCTGTCTTTGTCCTCGAATCTCCCAGCCCTGTTTCTTCTGTCGCCTCAGTCGCTGCTGCTCCCGTCGTCTTAGCCGGTAGACTTCCAAGAGAGCTTGGTAATTGCCACCACATCCTGTGGCAGGAGGAGGAGGAGGAGCACCTCCTCCGGGTGGACAGTTGCTCGAGGAGACCGCCTTCTGCTTGGCCTCCATGGCCGCGGCTGCAGCCTCGCAGGCCGCGTTTTTCACCTCCTCGTACTCGGACCGGGCCTGGGCCACCTGTTTGCAGAGGAGGTCGGCCCGCTCTTTGGTGGTGGCCATCACTCGGTTCTTCTCCTCCAGGTCGGCAGTGGACTGCTCGAAGAGGGCATCGATGTCCGCCAGGTTGGTCCTCGTCTGCTCCACCAGGGCCATCAGGGAGGCCGCCTGATCCTCGGCCTTCTTCACGGCAGCCTCAGTGGCCTCGGCATTCGCCTCACTGGCCTCCAGGGAGGCCCTCATCTGCTGCATCAGCTCCTCCTCGTCCCGGATCTCCCTGGCCAGGTTATCCACCATGGCCTGGGTGCTGTCGAACATAGCGTCGGCGGTTCGGGCGGCGTCCATCGCCTTGTCCGCCAGCTGCATCTTCACCTGGCGGGAGGCGTCTTGGGCAGCGCCAGCCTGGGCCTCGTTGGCGGCCTGGGCCTGATCGGCGGCGTCCTGGGCTATGTGCGTGGCCTGGAGGCGGTAGTCGTCGCTCTCATTCGGAGTGGGATTCCCCATCGGAGAGGGATTCCCCATTGGAGAGGGATCGGCCATGGGCAGTGGCTCGGGCTCCTCTGTACTGCCATTCGAATCGCAGCTATTGTCGTCCCCTGGAAAGTCATCGAAGGAGTTGTCCTGATAGGGTTCCATTCCGTAGAATGACTGCTCAAAGCTCTGCGAACTATAGCTGGGGATCTGGAGGATCATCAGTAGTATGGAAATCGATATGAGCTCCATTTTATCGTTCTCAATCGAAGGATGAACAACATGTTACTGGGTTTTCCGAGGACTTAAGGTATTATTATATCAGATATTTGAGGAAAAGGCAGCCGGATTATATGCACTTTAACCATATTCAAATTTTATATAATACCCTCTTATTATATCTTATCTAATCTTATATATGGATACAGCTCCTTTCTCTCTAGATCGCTCTCTTTTTCTCTCTGATTTAATCTCTCCCTTTTTTATAATAAAATAATAGTAAAGATAGTAATAATTATTGAAACTCCTCTTGATCAGAGTAGTTTTTTGCCTACCTTTGTTTTTCTTGTTACTATTACTATTGAATTTACCGTCAGGGCTATCCTCGGTTCCAACTTCACTATATGTCGGAATTTGTACCATGAATTCTGTCTTTATGAGAGAGAGCTAAAAATAAGGCCACTAAACTCGCATATGGCCCCATAAAAGATGCTGGCTGGCTGGCTGGCAAATAATAAAGACTGAATGAAAGAATTCCGAGGAAAACAGCAAACACTTTTCCGTCGTCACCTGATCAGAAGGCAGGGCAGAGGAGAGGACGGGGAGGAAAATGTGGGGGACCATAAAATCTGAAGGAAAAATATAAATCATAAGCTGACCGCGCAAAAAGAAAATTACAACAGAGCAAGTAATTCAAATCGGAAAGCATTAATTAAGCCATAACAATAAACAAATCTCCTCACTAATTCCAAAATAAACATTGGAAAATATTTTGTCGAAATGTTCTATATATTATCATCATTTTCATCTCTTGTATTATTTGTTACTTATTATTTTGTTCACATTAGAGGCTAGCGAAAAATATGTATTAGTCAGCGAGGCGGCGTTAATTAAATATTCTGCACAAAAATAAATATTACTTTCGGTGCCAGGGACATGGCACAATTAAAAACTATTTTTCTCTCTATATAATTGCTGGCAATTTGTGTGAATAAAAAAATGAACAGAAATTATAGCTCTATAAATATTTCGGCAGAGTCTCGCACTCACTTTTTATATATTTTTTCGATTGAATGTTGGGCTTTTCAATTGAAATATTTGCTTTGACGTTGTCACGCTGAAAAAAGACTCGTAAAAATAACTTGTTTTAACGAGCACAATTAATGCAATCAATTTCTATCTATGGCAATGGGTTTTGCACTATTTAAATCATTGAATTTAAGGCTCAGAAAAGTTATCTAGGAATTGTAGAAAAAAGGGGAAAACTTATACAGGTTCCAAGGGAAAAACTTAAACTCTGAATTGGAAATCATATTTGGAATATATTTTATTGTGGCGTTGCTTTTGACAGTTTATACGTTTTGGCCGAGAAGGCAAACACAAAACAAATGCCAAACTTTCAACGGCTAAATTGCAGTTGGCAATTTGCATTGGCCTAATTATGCATGGAGCCCGGACTTTATGCATATTTAATTGCTTAATTTGTGCCCTAATACGGTTCATTAAGGCGCAGCGGCCAACAAAGAACTAATAACGTAAATTAAAAATAAAAACAAATTCAACACAATTGCCACTGCATTTTGCGGAATTCCTTTTGCATTTCTGTGGAGAGCAGCAGTTGACAATGCCATCCAATCATGCTTGGAAAGTGCATTTTCTAATTGCAACAAAATCCTTTTCAGTAATAGGAAAATTGTGTTGTGCCACGCCCTCGACCCAACCGCCCGCGGAGCCCCCCATGGCTCATGGCAATTTATGCGTGTCGCGCATCGCGTTTTCCCCCGTTTCCTTGGGTTTTCCCTATTATTTTTTTTTAGTTTAGTTTAGTTTAAAAAATTCCCAGCACGTATAAAAAAGGGGTACATTTTTTGTTGGGTTTGGAGTTGTGAAATTGTAGCATGTTCGCTTTAAAATTACAATTAAGTGTCTATTATAAACGAACAGGGAGTTTGACTTTATTCTAAATCAATGATTTCTTTTAATAAATGATTTGAGAGACTTTTTGCATAAATAATAGCAAGAAAAGGAAATTCTATAGTGGTTTATTTTTAATAAATTGCAGAAGGGAATAGTAAATAATGGTAAATTAAAAGAGAAACCTAGGATATGGTTTAATTGAAGGAACTTATATGCTTATAATCTATATACATATATTTATAATCAAAAATCCTGTATTTACTTTATTGGTTGGTTTAGATCAGTAAAATTGGGGCATGTTCGCTTTAAAATTACAATTCAAATATTTATATATATATATATATATATATATTTATAATTAACGAATGGGGAGTTGTACTTCATTCAAAGTCAACGATTTCTATTAATAAATGATTTACGAGTTTTTTGCATTAATAATTGCAAATTCTAAATGAATATTAAATACTTTAATACTTTTCTGGTAAGTGAACTAAAAGAGAATCCTAGACTGTCCTATAATTTAAGAAACATAAATGGTGAACTTATATATCATAATCAACATATACACATACTCCTAATCAAAATTCTGTATTTATTTTAGGAGTAAATCTGGGAAATGTTCGCTTTAAAATTACAATTATAATATATATCTATATATAATAAATGAATCGGGAGTTGCACTTCATTCTAAGCCAACGATTTCTATTAATAAATGATTTACGAGTTTTTTGCATAAATAATTGCAATGAATGGAATTTCTAATATAATATTAAATACTTTAATACCCTTCTGGTAAGTAAACTTAAAGAGAAACCCAGGCTGTTCTATAATTCAAGTACGTACAGCTTAATCTACATATACACATACTTCAAAATTGTGTATCAAAATTCTGTATTTACTTCTACCCCTAAAATCGAAATGGTTTTCTGGCCAACTTCTCATAACTTTGAGGCATCACAGCTTGGTCAAAACCGGAAATTCCATAAAACTGCGATGGCAGACAGAAATTGCACATGCAGATGACAATAATTTACTTGCAGCTGCTGCTGTTGCTGCTGCAAGGACTTGTTTGCACTGCGAGTCCGGGGGCCTTTGGGCCAAATATTTGCTCTGCAAGAGGGGGGGGCGGCGACACTTTTGTGGCCAATATCGAACTCTGTTGTGGGTCCACCGTGTGGCCGGGATTCGTTTTTGGGCTTTTGTGGTCTCGGCGTTAAAATTTTGGGGCAATTCAAACAAACAAATAAGGAAAAAGCCATGAGCTAGGCGCTAACGCACTTAAAGCCGATAACAAATCGAGCTCTGGGCCAAAAAGCATTTACAGTGATTATTCTCCAAAGAGCACTTTTTGCCAACATTAACCCATTTCAGCGGTTAGTAATAGGGAAAACATGTTGCACAATTATTTCGATTTACTTTGATAAATACCCGGCAGTACTTTTTTGTTGCTACAGTATTTATTTCAAGTTGGCTTAACTTTTTGTTCACCTTCAATGAAAGTATTTACTTGCCACATGGGGAGTAAAAAAATATTAAAAATACAGGCAGTTAAATCTGTACAAAACAATTACATCACAATTTGCAACGCAAAAAATGTTGCAAAATTGATAGCAATCTGATATGAATATTTTAAATTGCTATTGAAAAAGTTAAGCAAATGAAATGTAACACTCATGTCGTCGCAATGAAATTAATTTGCCAAATATTATTATTATTTTATCTCAATTATTTATTATTCTTAAATATTATTAATAAATATTCAGTATATTCTATAACAAAATAAAACACCGAATGTGTGTTTTAAACAAAGTATTATCTAGCGGCAGGCATGGGTAATCTCTACCAAAAAATAACAATCAATTAAAATAGGTTAATTAAATGGATATTGAATCTTTTATTATTCTTAACATAGCTGGTTTTCCCTGTGCTGAACACGAATCAATTTCGAAGACCTTTCCATTCACAGAATATTCTTAAAATAAAGAAAATTAAATCAATGTGGTTTGCCTTAACTGAATTAAAAAAAATCCCTAAAATGTCTAGCCTTGAAGTACCCCTATTATTTTGGTGATAGCTGTTTCAAAGTTAGGAGGAATGGGTTTATTGAATATTAAATCTTTATTTGTTCTAAACATAGTTAGTTCTCATTCGCAGAAAATTCTTAAAATAAAAAAAATTAAATCAATGCGGTTTCCCCTAACTTAATTCCCAAAGGCGGACAGATATCAATATCCCAAAATGTCTAGCCTTGAAGTACCCCTATTATTTTGTTGGTAGCTGTTTCAAAGGTAGGAGTAATGGGTTAAAGCAAGTTCCCATAATCATGATGTCACAGAACATGGGCTACTTAGTTATGAAAAGCATTTCGAGTGCTCGCTCGCGTGTTGCAGGTTGTTGTTGTGGCTCCGATGCTATTATTGTTGCTATTATTGTTGTTCCGCTGTAGTTGTAGTGCTTAATCAAGTTGTTATTGTTGTTATTAGTGGGTTCTGTCTAATTGCATAGGGGGGCCCCATTGCATGATACTTAAATGCATTAAAGCCGTCTCCCAAAGGCATTGCGAAGCCACAAGGATGTTGGCTGTCGGCTGTCGGTTGTCGATTGTCGGCTATCGGATATATAGGATGAAGTGGAGGGACTCACCGTATGGACAGGATATGTCATTATCCCTATGCAATTGGTAAATTAAACAGCTAAAAGGATAAGCTAGATTGGCAGTTGGCAATGCAGGCCATGAATGTTGGCAATTCAAGTGGGAATAATCGATGGCCAACGAGAGATAAGCATATTTGGTCAGGGTATATGTGGGTAATATTTAAACTTAACAAAAAAAGTTGGTTCCTCTTAAAAAAAATACAGGAACCAAGAATTATATAAATAATTAAATATGTATTTTTCTACGAGCTTTCTCTGCTTAATTAAATGCCGGATTGTGGGGACTTAATCTCGACATTAAATCCTGATTGAACTCCCCTCAAAGTCGTATATATATCTCTGACAATTAAACCAATAGCAACACTTTGATGAATCATTTCGGATGCAGAGTCAATTAGCAGCAAGAGCCTTTAGCTAGTTAAGTACTAAGCCAGTTTAGTAACAGTTTAGGTAGGCACTAAACCAATCGTAATAGCTGGAGTCTGGATCCAACAGTGTAAGTGCCAGTAAACCAGATGCAGATCGAGAAAAAAACCTTTAAATCGAATTTAGAGCTTCCACGTTTCTCTCGGCACTCGACTCTGTCTGCCATTTTCTCGGCCTGATCCTAATAGCCTCTTTTTATCTGGCTTTTATGCTCCTCTGCATATGGCCAAGAAGAGCATTTATCCCCCCGCACATACACATAGACCGCGGCTCATGGATATATCTGCCCTTAAACTTCCCCCTAAGGCGCGCTTTTTTCTCTTCAGTGAGTTTCTTAAATGGCTTTTCAATTGCATTTTAACTTGGCTGGCACACTGAGGGAAATGGGAGCAGGAAATATATAATATAATATTATATTATATTAAATATAGCTTAAAAAGTGTTTAAAAGAACCCTCCCAGTTCAGAAAGACAGATTAGAAACCACAAATAAATTGCTTTAGAGATAAATAAGATATTAAAGAAATAAAAATAATTTAGGAAGCTAAATAACATTAGAAATAACATTTAGAAAGGTAATTTTTAATATATTATATATTATATTATATAGTAATAATTATTATATATAAAGAATATTGACCCTTTCAATGAATTTATTTCCCTTTAATTTATGTTCATAATTAACCTATAAAATCGTTAAAAAGAACCCCTCCAGTTCAGAAAGACAGATTAATAAATATTTAGCATAAGATATAAATAATAAATTAAAATAGATAAAAATAAATTAAGAAGCTAAGTAAAATTATTTTTTAGAAAGGTTATAACTAATATAAATATAATATAATTAATATTGACCCTTTAAATGAGTCTCTTTAATTTACGTTCATAATTAATCTTCAAAATCGTTAAAAAGAACCCCTCCAGTTCAAAGAGACAGACTAATAAATATTTAAAATAGATAAAAATAAATTAATAAGCTAATTAAAATAATTTTTTAGAAAGGTAATAATTAATATATTATTTATTATATAGTTAATTTCCCTTTAATTCACGTTCATAATGAACCTTTAAATATACAATTAAAGCTCCTCAACTTTTTCGCTGTGTAACCGACTTTCTTGATAAAAATATATATATATAAACTGTCTCGTGGATGCATATATACGCATGGATGGAAATACATATGGCATCTCATCCATATAGAGAAAGGCTAAGCAGCACATGACCTCAAAGCTCTTAACGATGCAATTGAAAATGGTTTAAGAATGAAAAGCCCCCAAAGAAAATCGGGCAAAGGAAAATACAGACACGGGAGAGGTAGTGACGGGGAGAGGTAGTGACAGGAGGGAGGGGAAAAAATTTATAAAGACCCAAGACGACAAAAATGTCAACTGTCCCCGTCCTCATATTTATGTTTCATTTACATTTTTCCAATAAATTCAGCCAGCGCGCCGGCGAATGTTCGAAAGAAATCAGAAATGAAATTCATAATTTCAGAAATTCAAAAATTTTAAAATTCAAAAATCTAAAACCTCCTCACCCCTCACCACGCCCACATCAAAATGTGGCAATCATAAATTCTCTTGTGCGTCATGGACAGCCGTCAACTTGTTGCAGAGTGTCGCCACTCAAAAAAAAGGAAAAATATTACAAAAAAAATATTTAATTAAGTTGCCAAAATGCTAATTCGTGCTGAAATGAAATGATCAAAGAAGTAGACAGGGGAAAATGCGCACTGGGGGGAAATGGAAAGGGGGAAAATCGCAAATGCCCAAGGAAATGCAAATCGGGCAAGGGAAGCCGTGCAAATGGCCAAGATTTACGATCAATTTGTCTGTGTATATAAAAGTTAACCCTCCGCCTCCAGAACACACAGCTGTATAGTTTTCGGGGACCATAAATAAATGGAGAATTCTCCAAAAAAAAAAACAAGAACAAGAACAGTTGTAAATTAAACACTGAAATATGTTCCGTGGGGCGCTGACTTGATTTATATTCGATTCATTTTCGCTTCCTAATGGAAATTTACTTCGCACATCATTGTATTTTATTAGTTTAGCCAACAGTTTGGGTGGAAATTCAATTAACAAATTCACCGATTGACGAATTAAGACTCGGCGAATTGAGGCCCATAAATTTACCCTGAGTTACGCTGTGTAAATATTTATTCAATAATTAAAATAAAGCCATAAAGGGTAATTTATGAAGGCTATAAAAGCCAAAAATATTAAACTCTTGAGGCAGCCATAAATAAGTATTTAAGTCTTTAAACAGGTAAAAGCAATGTTTAAGAGGCTTAATAATTTTTTTCCAGAGAACTAAATACTTCGTAAATACCTCTACAAATACTTGTAACTATTATTAAATCAAAAACATTCTTACAGCTGTAATAAATAAATAAACCCAAGAGAAAAGAATTAATCTAGGACACTTGTAAATAAATTATGAGGCTTAATGCAGTAATGCTTTTAGAGCTAACATAAAATATCACAACACTTCTCTGCCCGTTTTAATTAAATTAAATCTATTTTCATGCTGATGTCAGCAAAACGAAAAGAGTAGAGAATGTAGGCCAACTTTCAGTGCTCTCAATTATTTTAATTCATCCAAACTTTCAGTTTATAAATTCTGGACAGTTTCAATTTCATATTGCCTGTATATATCACATATATTAATATGAAAAAGACTCAAACAACAATTGGCACTGGTTGTCATCCATTCAGCTCGTTTCCATTATTCTATGAATTTCCATTTTTCTGCAAAATTGCATACAAATTGTATTAAATCCCCTCGTTTTGCCAAGGTAAACATTTCAAATTGCAATTGCAAAATATTTTTCTCGGCCCCTTGTTGACACTTGGCTGGCCGAAGATTAACATTTTGTGGCTTAGTTGGGGCTTAGTGCAAAGTTATGTGTAAATTAAATTGTTATAAATTGCAGCTTACCATTAGGGAGCGAAAAACGGGGACTAGGGACTGCGGCTGGCTAAGGCAAAACTCACAAAGAATGAAATATTTCAATCAGAAAAAGTTAATCGAAATATCCTGGGGCCACAAAATATAGACACAGATTCGATGCGGTCCATAGACGAGTAAGGCAGCCGGGATTGGCGATATAATGACACTCGGAGAAAAATTGGGCAAATTATATTTTATGCAAAATATAAAATTTTCTTTATAATAGCTCTTGTCGTTGAAAATTTATAAAAATGGTAATTGGGTTTATTAAATTTTACTTTTTTTAGTTTTCTATTCATACAAATATTGAATTCTTTTTTGTAACCATTTAAAGAAGTTCTAAATTTTTTATTATATTTTTTTATGTTCATTTTGTAAACAATTTGGTATGGAATTTTATTCCTTAGACTGTTCTTATTTTTTTATTGAAAATGTTGTTTTGTGGTCAGCTTTTTTTGGGACAGTGCAGGTTATTGCATAAAATTTGTTCAACTGTTGCAAAACAAATTGCCATGGCAAAGGCTTAAGGGCGCTCCGTTTTCGCCGGTTATCAACAGCGGGTTGGGTTGGGTTGGGTTGGTTTTTTGTGGGGTTCGAAGGCTCCCCTAAATTCCTAGCCCCTTTTTCCAGGCCTTTTTTTATGCCATTATTATTCCCCTTCTTTTCTGGGCATGTCTATTTTTTTCCAGCTCTGTGTTCAATCCCAAACTCGAGATTTGAGTGCGAACTGCGCATCATTAACAGCGCCTTGCTGCATGTGTGAGGCTCAGCGTAATATATGCACAGTAAAAAATAGTGGGGGTATTCCATAACCACAAAGAATCCTATTATAAGCTATTATATTTTAAATAACTGTACACCTTAACTAAACCTAAAAATTCCGTTAATTTTATATAGATATAAATGATTTATGGATATATTTTACTTTAATAATATATAAACCCTAGGAAGGTAAGCTCTTCCAGTGCATTTCTGTACCTCTAAGGGTTATTTACTCTCCAGATCCCGACCACAATCAGCCACACACAATCGTGGGGCTCGAAGAACAGGAGCTCAGGGCGCTTAGGGCGCTCAGGATACACAGGATACTCAGGATGCTCAGTGGATGTTAAGCGCATTAAAATGAATACCACAAGGCTAATGCCACTCTGTGTGGCTCAGTTTGGGGGGGAGGCATGGGTATGCCTCGCAGAGTCAAAGAGGGGGCGAATATTAAACGCCAGAAAGCGCCGCTGACAGACAATAAGTAGCAACAATTTGCCGAAGGGGAATATTTAAATGTCTGAGAGAAAGCGGGGAACTCTCCGTCTTAGCCAGTAAAGACTTTAATTTGACGATTTGATATTTTTATTCCACTATATGTAGTCTCAGCAGCTTTAAAATTTAACTAGTTTATATTTAAAAAGCTAAGTTTGCTCAGTATTTTATATATTATATATTATATTATATTCTTAAGGAGAAATTTCAATTCTATATTTAAATGCCTGAGAGAAAGTGGGGAACTCTTCGTCTTAGTCAATAAAGACTTTACTTTGACGATTTTATGTTTTTATTCCACTAAATGCAGTCTCAGCAGCTTGAAAATATAATTAGCTTGTATTTAAAAAGCTAAGTTTGCTCAGTATATTATATTTTATATATTATATTATATATTATATTAGGTTTTATATTATTATATGATTATTATTTTATTATTTTAGAGAGAAATATTAATTAGACTTTAGACGTTTAGGAGGTTTCTGAATTTATAGTGAAATTTCTTTACTTTATATTATCTAAAGCATATAACTTTAATAGTCTATATACCATAAATACCCAAAAAATATTAAAAATTCCTAAACCTTAGAGATAAATACGTCTTGAATAAGCTTAAATTAAATCCTCAACAAACCCATTATTTGCTCAGTATTTTATATATTATATATTATATATTATATAGAGAAAAATTTCTTAGACTTTACGATTAGGAGATTTCTGAATTTATAGTGAAATTTATACATATATATTATATTATATTATCTTAAGCATAGAGCTTTAATGCTTTATATAACATAAATGCCCAAAAAATATTAGGTTATAAAATGCCTTAAATGCTCTTTAAAATAAATCCATTATTATGTATGTCCCTGCAGCTTGTCCCCTTGAATTGGCCAACATTCCTCAATCCCCCCAAACGTGGATCCACGAAATGTAATCATCCTTAAGGGAGACTGAGAGGCTCCGAGGGGACACAACCCTTTGAAGCCATTGATTATACTTGATTACTTGATAGTCCTGGCCCTGGCATGGGGGCTTCAAGTGTCCTGCCTGGCCGCCTGGTCGCCGTGGCCCCTTCTGGACGCCGGCACAAATGCAATTAGTTAATTCAATAGCTATAATTTCACTTGGAACTTTATAAGCCATAATTTGAGCAGCCACTGTTCAATTCGATTCGATGCGATGCGATGCGGTGTCAGGCGATTTGGCCCGGATCAGGCCACTCAGCCACGTAAGTAGTTACCCGCTCAATGGCAATTAAACTAATGCCAATTTGCTGAGCACATACGATGTCGACGATGACGCTAATTCCGCAGAAAAGGGGGGCTTTGCATTGGATCCGATAATAAGTATTATCCTTGCAGCATTACAGAAGCATCAGTTGTCATGGGAATACTCTCCCTTATATTTAAAAAGTAAAGAAGATAACTTGCGAAAATTATGGTATACACTGAATCTATTTAATATGAAAAATAAAAAATTAGGGTATATGGGAAAATTAGGGTATACACTGAATCTATTTAATATGAAAAATATGCATTGGATCCGATAATAAGTATTATCCTTGGAGCATTACAGAAGCATCAGTTGTCATGGGAATACTCTCCCTTATATTTAAAAAGCAAAGAAGATAACTTGGAAAAATTAGGGTATCCACAGAATCTATTTAATATGAAAAATATTCTTTGAATTCCTCATTAAATAATATATACCTTTCCGATATATACCCATTATGTACCAGCCACAAGTTCTTAATTAATATTTCAATGGAAATTTGGTTACACATTTTTGTATATGTGCATACATAATTATAAATAAATATCTATACCTGAAGGTGGCTGCCAACGACTTTGTCGCAGCTAATTGGATGTCCGAGTGTAAAAATAAACATACCTGTCAATGAAAAGAACAGAAAAAAACGGCATTAGCTTTAATTGATTCAGGGTTATAGAGAATTTTGGCTTTTGATTGTTGAAAAGTGTGAAATAATTAGGACATTTCCGGGCACCTTTGTGGGGGATCAAAGAAATATCAATATATATAATTTGTGTGTTAATTCTGGGGAAGGAATGGCGTCAATAAATTCCGGCTTTTATCACTGACTTAAAACAAAGAGTTCCTACAAACGACAACCTTGTTCCCTGAAAAAGGAGCTGTTCTTGAGTTTTTCCCGAAGGATACCGAGTCTCCTTAATTCCTTTTTTCTCTCACCCTATTAGCAACACCTTGCACTGCCATTTATCCTTGTTGTTGGTGTGGCTGTTATGCGATCCATCTTCATTTTTGCGTTTCATTTCATTTAAGCTGAAGAAGCTGCCAATACGCAATTTTGAAAAGGCAAACGCTGAAAAGACCATCGCCGAAAAAATCAACAAAAAAATATATCGACAAAGGTCCTTTTGCACACAAAAGGGAATGTGTTTGGTAGTGCACAGAGAAAAAAAACATAGACAAATAAATTAACAAGAACAAGCTCCAGAATCTATATAAAGGATTCTTAAGTCTTCAAACTTAAAGCCAGGTCACACAGCCTTTTGAAAAAGTGTCTTTGGAAATGATATATAAATACAAATATATCCTTTGGGTTTATTGTCGGATTAGTTTTCTTAAAAGTTCACAATTTTCCGATTCAATCCGGACTGGTGGCGTGCCAAACAGATTTTCCGTTTAAAATTAACAAAAAGCAGGTATTTCCTCAATTATTATCCAACGTTTACTAAAACTATCTTTCAGTCTGTTTCTTAGACTTAAGTTCGTTATTCCCGAAGAGTCCAAATCTGATATATACGAAAATGGAGCTTTCTGAGGATACTAAGCAGCGTCTGGGAGTCGTCATCGATGCAGTGCAGACCACATTCCACTGGGGATTCGTGCCCCTCATCTTGTTTCTGGGCTTTAGAAGGGGCGCTGATCCCGGCATGCCCCCCTTGTCCATTTTGAGTCTATTGTGGCAATAGGAACTATACCCCCGACCGAAATACAATGTGAAATTCTCGATGATTGGATTCCTGGACACATTCCTAGTAATAAACCTTCGTTGATGATATGCCATAATAATAAACCAATAATATCTTAAGGGAGGCTTATAATTTGTTGCTTTTCGACACATTTTTTGCCAGTTTCTGTCTGTATTGGGAGCACTTTCTCCGCGACTTTCCCCCTCGTTTTCACCTCTCCCAGCGCCTGCCCCTTCCCTACTTTGCGTTTCAAACACCTTGACGCACTTTTAGTGCTTGCTTCTTTTTTTTTTTGGCTCGACACGCTTTTGCTCTTGTGAAAGGACCGGCCGCCCATATACTTTCTTTGCTTTTCCCAGGCATTTCCCAGGCATTTCCCTGCCCCGCATTTACAACCCGATTCATCCGCACTTTGGTAACTTGAGTCCCGGGTTGCTTGTAAAATGAAAATGCCCTCAAGGCGTCTTCCAGCTGTCGCCCATTTTCGGCGAATGCAGTGGCAAACATTTTTTTTGAAAAATCATCTTCAACCCACCTGCC
>VNKC01002743.1:0-22150 GCA_008042775.1 Drosophila pectinifera
CTGGACTACATTCATAGACTCGGTTGGCTATGAATCCAAGATAGCTCAGGCAACAAGAGTCAATCGTTGGGCACATGTTCGATCAGATCCGCCGATTAAGCCAGCTGAGGTGTATCACTGCAGGAGCTAGCCGATTGCAAACTTTGGTGGCAAGGACCAGAGTAGCTGCAAGAACCTCGGGTTACTTGGCCCGTGCAATGCGACGTGTATCCAGCTACTGATCTGGAGCAATGTGCTGTGAATGTCCATTTCATCATCAGGCAGAGAGAATCCTAATCTCAATCGCCCAGAGAAAGGCATATAGCCAAGAGCATCTTTGTTTGGAGGATAAGCGTCCGCTCCTACTCTCAAGTTCATTACTAAAACCTTAATCCCTTCATCCCTTCATGGATCGACATGGCTTATTAAGGGCATGTGGTCGAATCACTGCCTCTAAAGCCCTTCCATACGATGAGCGCTATCCCATAATTCTTCCCAATGGTAGCAGACTGTCTCGCCTTCTAATCCAATTTACCCACCAGATTACGCTACATGGCGGCAGCCAATTACTCGTTTGCTTGATCCGATCGATTGGATTCCTAAAATCAAAAATCTGGCGATGGTTGTGGTAAATTCGTGTAAGATCTGCACGATTTACAAAAAACAATGAAGGAGTCCAAAACTGATGCATAAAGTCATCAGGGGCTTGTGTGGCGTTTTATCCCACCAGGTGCTCCACATATAGGAGGTCTGTGGGAAGCGGGCGTAAAAATTTTCAAAACTCTTTTTTACAAGTCCACGGACACACGCAAGTACACGTTCGCAGAGCTTTCCACGTTGTTAGCGAAAATTGAAGCTTGCCTTAATTCCAGGCCGCTTTCTCCGATGTCCGAAGATCCGACGGATTTGCTCGCACTCCCACCAGGCCATTTCCTTATTGGTGGGCCATTGCCTTCCACGGCGGAGCCCGAAAGAAAGGGCGAAGCCAGATCGATTCTTAATCGATGGCAACATTTAAAGGCCTTAACGCAGCAATTCAGCGCACGATGGAATGATGAGTATTTAAAAGAGCTCCACAAGCGCAACAAATGGCATTTTCCGACCCGAAATCTTCAAGTCGACGATATGGTGGTCGTCAAAGAAGATAATCTTCCTTCGAATGACTGGCGGCTCGGCAGAGTTGTCTCTGTTTTCCCAGGAGCCGACAGCAGAGTTCGAGTAGTGGACATCCGCACGTCCCGCGGGATAACTAAACGTCCCATTCAAAAGATTATCCTCCTTCCTACGGAGGATATGGAATCATCTATGGTTCCTCGTCCTCGCACCGCACAAGTTTTGGAGAGCAAACGCTCTCGAGGTACACAGTCCTACCGCTGCCAAGTCTGCCGGGGAATACATCCGCTACGGAAATGCAAGCGGTTCCTAAAGTGGAGCTCCGAGTTGCGTTTCCGAGCAGTGCTTATTAACCAGTACTGCTCAAATTGCCTAGCCCATCAACACTCCGAGGGAGCGTGCCGAAGCAATGATGGCTGCAAAAAGTGTGGAGAGGGGCATCATACCCTGCTCCACATGCATAAGTCATCTCAAACGTCTCCTCAGCCAGCACCATCTTCACGCTCGCCACGTACCCCTCGGGGCCCATCGGTGCCTCCTCAGCAATCCCCGATGTTGGTCGTGAGAACTCGGACGCCAACTATAACATCCAATGGACGCGCTTCTGTTGTCGCCGTACCAGGCTCATCAGGCCAGATATGGCTCCAACAGCGAAGCGTCCACATCCTGCCGACAGTCATCGTTGTTCTGGAGAACAGCACCACCACATTCGAGGCGGGTGCCATGATTGATCCGATGCCGATGAGCAGCGGGAAGAATGTTCACGCCAGGAGGGCCCATAGTGTGGGGAGCCCTCGCTCTCGCTCACGTTCGCTCTGTCGCTTTTCGTGCTCTCCCGCTTCCCACCTACACCTACCGCGGAAGCTCACCACTCCGCGCTCCCAAAACTTTGTTAGTTTAGTAGTGTAAGTTAATTTTAATTTACCAACTCCGCAAAGAGGTTCAATAAAAGTACAGTGATGTGTATTGAAAAGTGCCGACGACGCCGACTCTTTCCTGCAACATAGTCTCCTCCTTAGGAGTCTCCTATCTCCCAGCCTGCCACAGACTACCAGAGGCTCATAATCCGCCCCCTCCCTTTTAAATACTATCAGAAAAATTACAAAAAGCCAATGGACAGGTAGAAAGAGTAAATAAAACAGGAAAAGCGATGTTAGCTAAGATAACTGAAGCAATTAAGCACGAAGATTGGACTAAACTTCTATTGAAGGCTGAATACGCCATTAATAACTGAGTACATTCAACTTCGAAAGAATTACCTTCAATATTCAGTATTATTATTTGGAGATCCGCAGAGAGGTTGTAATATTAACGCATTTACTGAATATTTAGATGATAGAATTGGTATACCATATTGTGATTTCGAAAATGCCCGTAAAAACTCTTTAGATAAAATAGAAATTGTCAGAAAAGGAGCGAAGAATACTATCAGAAAAATCTCAAAAAGCATGTAGAACTTGCAGAAGGCGATTTTGTTGTGATGAGAAACATTGACACCACAATTGGCACAAATAAAAAATGTGTACCGAAATACAAAAGTCTACATGTCGTTAAAAGAATTTTGCCAAACGACAAATATGTTTTAAGTGATATAGAAAATTGCCAAACTAGTCAAATTCCTTATGATGCAATTGTTGAGGCATGTCTGTTACGGCAATGGGCAGATTGGCGTAATCAGTGCGAAAATAACTCCAAGTAATTGTTAAGTTCGTCTATTCACATAAATAATTTATTTCTTAATAATTAACCTAATTTAAGCACACATGCATATAATTATTCAGTTCATTTTGTTCATACTTATACTTCTATCCATATTCTAATTATTTATTTAACCTAACTCTAAAAAAAAACATGTATTATTAAAAAAACTTACGATCGAGGACGATCTATTTGTACTAGTGTATTAGTGAGAATACGCATTTTGGTATATCCCAATAATATGTGAAACGATCATATACGATCATATTAAAGAGGTTAAGAAAGTATGGTCACTATAAGATCAGTGAAAAGAGTGAAAACACATTGTTATATAAACTTATGTAATAATCTGGAAAATAAAAGTGAATTTTTTATAAACCGGGTTAAAAAAATTTATATATTTTTGTTAGCTCCACCAGCCAAGACCAAAAGCTTCCAAAATTTGGTGATATCACTTTAATCTTTTGCACGCAGATCAAGTATGTTAGACGTTTTAAGAGTGTACCATCGGATGATAAACATGGGAGATATAAGCAATAAAGTTGAAATTTTAAGACCGGTCTTAAAACGATACAAAAACAAGCAAAAGTAGCATATAGCCAAAAGGATTGCGGGGTTGCTCTCTGACCCGGAAATTTTTGGGCTTTTATTTTTGTTTTATTACCATTTTTACTTTTTTAGTTTAGGTAATTAATTATTATTCCAACTAAAATAAAAAATGATCACATATATTCCGATTGTAGTCAATACACAGAAGTATCAAATCTGATTGGCCCACCTCAACGTGACTATGACACATAAAGTAAACAAGCTATATATAAAAAAAAAAAAATTTACATATAATACATAAAAAAAAATATTATAAAATAATTTGACTTCTCAAGCAGCTGAATCCGGTTCGATGCTGCATAAGAAGAGTACGGCGTCCACTCAGACTACTAAGCTTGTTATAGAGAGACATGTGTGTGAGACAGCATCAGGATGATAGAATTTAATTCTAATTCTTTTTATTTACACACCAAGCTTTTGGTAACGGGTATCTCGAAGTCGAGCTTACTTGACCGTATATTTCTTAATTGTTTATGATTAAATGTAGGGTTCGAAACTTAACCAATTTGTTTTTATTCAATCGTTTCTTAACAAATTAAGCAGTAATCGAAAGACAACTGAAAGCCTTTATCATTTATATGGAATACTAATAACGTGTTCCCTTTGAAAAGTTTTTTTATACTAAAACTTAAATATTTCGAACTATTAATATTCAAGTTTTAAACTACCTAAATTTCAAAAAATGCCCACACGACTATGTGACAAATTCCACTTATGTAGAAATTCAGTGTTCCACTTAACACATTCCAAGTGCCATTTCCTTAGAAATAGACGGTGTTCCGTCCAAAACATTCAATAAAATGCCATTCACAGTATGGGCAACTGCGACAACTGCAGCCTTTTATATATTTATTGCCGTCGGTGATCGTATGTGGCATGTTCACTCCGACACTATACAAATAGTGGTACTATGGGAAAAGTGGAAAGGAGTATGAAGCTTTTTTAGAACTGATAGCAGTATAGGGGTAAATCGACACATTGTTAATCCTCCAGGCTAATTATGACACCATTCAAAGTTATCTTATATTTTAAGTCTGCTGGTTAATAAACTCAATAGAGTATTTTCAAAAACGAAAAGCTCCAAAGTTGTCTTAACGAGAGAATCATCCCCGTAGAAGACTTCTTGCTTTCTCCACGAGACTTTGGATTTCCCTTCTCTGTAATCTTTTTTATTTGACTACAAAATTGTGAAAGCAATTCTCCGAACCACCACGAAAAACGGAAGTTGCTCGAAGAATTAGGGATCCCACTTGGGGTATTCGAGGTCAATTGCTATGACTATTATTTTTAAGAAGGAGAATCTTAAAAAGCTCCTACAGTTCTTCGGTAAATGGAATAAGCTAAAATTATGCCCTTTATGATGGTCCGGTCCTACAATCCGATCTGACGATTCAAACTCTAATTTGCTATATTTACAGTACGTCTTAAGGGCGGTTATGGGCAGGCTCCTCCAAATCCTCAAAAATTCTGTTCCGAAATAATAACATAAGAAATCGAATTGAAAGCTACCTTTGGATCAATCGAGTACAGCAACAGCAGAAGATGTCCAACCGCAGTCTCCAAATAACAGCTATATTTTTCGGCATTACATGTATGTCGATGACGTTCTAGCGGAAGCCGAGTCCTTTAGTCCCGGGTCCCGGATACCCACTTAGAACCATTCAATCAAAAGAGTATTTTGAAGGACATTGTTACTAAGCATTTTCTCCACAGAAAGTTTCTAGATATCCGTGCAGAGAGCATTGCAAAAACGCAGTATTACTTTGTTCTGCCAGATATCTTGGTACACCAAACGAAAAGTTTTCACTCAAGTCGCCAAGCTATTGGATTTATATAATTGGCTGGCACCGTTCATTGTCATCATAATCACACAAAAGATTTGGTTGGCTATACCGTTCTCAACTAGATCCGCGTTCTTAATGAATCAAGTCTTTTGCGGTGCGAAAGCTCATGGTTCTATGCACCGGTTGAGATCAAATACAAGATCTTGACACATCAATCGTTATCGTTTAACACAAATCGTTAAAATTTGCACATAATTCTCTAAAGGGTTCATGCATTTCATAAGAAGTTTTACTGTGGTGTAAAACCAAAGGTAAATAGGATCTTGTATTTCTACATGGTACGTGAAAATGTAGCTGACCTAATAAGTCAGTGCTCTCCACTTCACCATGGATTAGTTTATGTATGAATGTGACGCCTAGCATCGTTCTACGGTTCGCTAAGGGAGGTGGGTTAATTAGGTCAAGTCTACTGGAATAGGAGGGTATCCATAAAATTATATACCAGTTTAAGCTGGAAAGAGCGAAAAGTAAAAAGTTCTTTTGAACTGATTCAATGCGTTTACAATGAACATCCCATTGCGGACTGCAAACGCAGGATCCGTACTTTAAGATAGTACAGACTAACGAAGTGTATAAAGTCTTCGAATTCATGGACTACCGTTTAATAATTCCAAACACGCCTCTAGCTTTATTCACCATGCTTAATATATGATTAATTAACTCAAGTTTAGGATCTAGGCGGTCATAAAAATCGTCAACTAGAGTGATTCTTTCCAAAGCAGTTCAGCGTATTCTCACACGTGGAAATGTCATCAGTCTGCACTTAAAGCCAGTCAAGTTAAATAAGTTTGTACCATGTTTGAAGATTTTAATATCTGTTTGTAATTCCGACTGGCGAGACCTTGTATTGCACGCTAAGCCTAACTTCGTCAGGGTACATGATTAATATTGAATTAGTCAGAACTTTGGGCAGGTTGTTAATAAATAATGTAAACAATAAGGGGCCAAGATGGCTACCTTGCGGGACACCAGAGGTAACCCGAAGAACATTAGACAAATTACTTTTATACAGGACCTTTTGCGTCCTGCCAATCAGATAACTCGAGATCCATCTAAGAAGATCATCAGGAAAACCCATTAGGTCGAGTTTTCTGACAAGAAGGGAATGGTTAACTGAGTCAAATGCTTTACTGAAGTCAGTATAAATAACACTTGTCTGCAATTTAAATGGGAGTCACTTATAATGAATGCTTCAGAAGGTTAGTTGTCGTTGATCTTCGTCTTATCCATGTTGGCATGGAGAAATACTGATCTACAAAGATGGGTAGAAGTTATGTTTTCGAAAAGTTTTGAGATGGCTGACAACTTGGAGATTCCTTTGTATTTGTTAGCATCCAATTTCTGTGGAGAGGAATAACGAATGATTCCTTCCAAATAAGGGGGAATTTCGAGGTATCTAAAAAAAGGTAAACAATTTTAGAAGAGGATTGCACAAGGCCTTGGCACAATACCTACCTGGAAATCCATCGGGACGTGGTGAATAAACCGGCTTGGCGCGATGAAGATTCAAACGAAGTGAGCTTTCGTTTAAACTAGGACTGAAAATTAGTTTCGATTTGGTCATGGTATATGAATATTTGAGTCGAATGTCGACGAATAGTTTGTTTAAAAAAACAAAGCAAAGAGATCGGCAATTGCCTGATCATTATTTGCTGTTGTTTTTTTAAATTAGATCGAGGAAAGATGTGTAAAAAGCTTACGCTTAATGTAGACGAAATTATAGGACTGATTTATGTCCAGCGAGAACTAAACCCTGCAACGAGTTAAATAGTTTTTACAATTTTTTATACCGCGTTAAGCACGGTGAAATTAGACCGAGCTACTAAAAAGCGAACGTTTAAGTTAAGAATAGAAGTTAGATTTTATATTTTTGAGGCGAGTAATTACAAAACATATCCATGGCATCAAAAATGTCAGTGCATATGTATAGACCGGATCAATTAAATTCAGATATAACATTTTTCAGACGTCCGAAGCCGGCCTGCGAACGCAGTGGACCTTCTTAGCTGGCCGATGAGAGTATGAGTATCCCCTTTGTCCCTTTACCCTTTTGTGGAGAGGAATAAGGAATGATTCCATCCAAATAAGGGGAAATTTTGAGGTTTTTAAGGAAAATTGTTTACCTTAATTTTAGGGATTGAACAAGTCACGCACAACCTGCGATTCTATCGGGACCCGGCGATTACAACGGCTGGACGCATAGAAGATCCAAAAGAAGCGAGCAGTCGTTTAAACTAAGAATAAGGGCAATTACATCATCATATGCTTGAGCTGGGAAAGTCGAAAAACGTATATATGTTTCTTTGGTGGAATAGCCAGTACCCTGGGTAGTTTTCGGAACTGGGTTCTGTGGGGTCGTTAATTGTGACCCCTTAGTGGTCACCTCGACTATAACACATGTTCGGTTCGAGCCGAAATTCCACCGATCTAGCTGGTAGCCATGTTCGGTATCATGGTTAAAAGTGAATGAATTAATAATAGCAACAATGAAGAAACACATGAGGAGAGAGAATTTACCATAAATAAATTTAAATTATGTGCAAGGGAGCGGCATCAATCGGCCGCACAGGATTACACTAGACTGAAAACTCACTCTCACTCACTTTTGAGTTAAACTAAATCTCGCCAGGGCCCTATATAAGGCGACCAACAGCCAGTGGAAAGTTCCTCAGCGACAGACTGCGTCTTTAGGGAACGGATAATTGGAAAATCCATATTGGTTTTCCCTACTCCAGCGATCGGTCGCAGCCTCACGCTATCACGGTTCGGCTTACCGAAGCGCTTTCGGAGTGATGCCGACATAGGGGGGGAAGTTCGCGAAAGAAGAGGGCAAAATTGATCTATCATACTCAGTTCGTATAGGCTTAAGGCCAATTATTATTGAAAATAAATACAGGATAAGGGCAGAATTTGACAGGCCGAGCTATTCCACGATTAATTATTGTCCTTAGCTAAAGCTAATCATACTCTGAATGTTATGAATATCGTCTCGAAGGGTCGTTCCAACTGGCCCATTGTACCCTAGGCCCCCCAAAGGGGTCGACTTAGAGATATCCACTACTCAGTTATCGAACCCGGTAAAAACCCAGGATTTAGAATTATGACCGATAATTCCCAACAAAATATGGGCAGATGTAGAACTTTAGGGTTAATCTGCGGTTAAATACTGACTCAGTGGAAACCAGAAATTCTAGCTAAGCTACGATTAACTACGTACTCGGTGACGCCCAGAGTCTTTAGTTAAACAACGATTAGTTAGCAACGACTATGCAATGTTTATTTGCAGACTCGGTAAAACCCAAAGTCGACAGTTAAACCATGGTTAGTTCTGGACTCGGTCGGGTCATGAGTCTTTAACTAACCTAAGATGAACTATCGGCTCGATGGAACCCAGAACCGTTAGTTTAACGACGATTAATTGTTGACTCAGGGAAACCCAGAAACTCTAATTAAGCTACTGTTTGTTATTTATGATTAAACTAAAGTTATCTGCCGGCTCGGTGAAAACCAGAGTCTCTAGTTAAACTACGGTTAGTTATCGGTTTTATTCCACTAATTACTAATTATAATAATTAATAATTTCCCCACTCGCCAGATTAAATCGTAACACATGCCAGTCGATGTTAATGTGTGGGTTTATTCATATATTTATTTGATCACTTTCCACTCTTCTGTCTTGTTTTTTTTTCTCCAAATTCAACTCCTTGCTTAACTTTAACCCTCGGCGGGTTTGCCTGTGGTCCCGTCTGACTGCTCGATGAGAAAACGGTATTCGGTATTCTCCCGGCATCAGCAACCTTCCAAAGAGCGCTAAATCAAGTGATAGGCCTATAGATGATGCCACACGCATTCGCTTACTAGGATGACATCATTGTCATTAGACGCACACTGGAGGACTACATGCAGAACTTAAAGGAGATATTCCGAAGACTAAGAGAAGCCAAGCTAAAATTAAATTCATATAAGTGTCAGTTTTTCCAAAAGGAATTACAAAACACAGGACATCGCATCACAGACAAGGGCATCGGAACGGATTCGGAAAGGTGGCGGCAATAGCCGAGCTAAAGCCTCCAGCAAACGTAAAGGAGTTGCGCCAGTACTTGGGCGTTGCCTGGTATCTGCGGTTCGGGCCAGATTTTACCAAACTGTTTCATCCGTTAAATGCGCTCCAACGAAAAAGACCAAATGGGAGTGGACAGCGGATCACCAGAGAACATGTACGAATGCAGACGGACGCTGTGGAGAGATAAACTCTTAGCTAGAGGTGCCGATCGAAGTTGTAAAATCAAAGTTGGTAGTAGACCCAATCCTTGCATATCCGGACATTACAAAATCGTTCGTGGTACAAACAAACGCCAACGACTACGGACTCGGAGTGATTCTCACCCAACACTCAGTGAAGGGCGAAAGAGTAATCTCCAGCAGGTCACTCAACGAAACCGAGCGGAATTATTTGGTGACAGAAAACGAATGTTTAGCTATCGTATGGGCCATACGAAAGTTAAGACCGTACCTAGAGGGATACCACTTCAAAGTGGTAACAGATCACATGGTTCTAAAGGTGACCCAAAACCCACAAAAGTTCCCGGACTACCTCGTGGAGGAAGACAAATTGTACCGACACATTTCACTTCGAGCAGGCAGCGAAGGCGTAGTGGAATGGAATCTATGTGTGCCAGCCGGCCTAGGAAAAAAAAGAATCATCGCGGAGACCACGATACAGCAACGGCAGGACATGCGGGAAGCCGGAAAACGATCACAAAGATTGCAGCAAGGTATCATTACCAAGGAATGACAGCAATGTACGAAGGTAAGTGCAGAACTGCGAGAGCTGCTTGAAATATAAGCCGAACCAGCTTCAAGCAGAAGGGAAGAGGCTGTCGCAGATTCCAGAGAAACCCTGGGCCACGGTTTGTGCCCAGATCAAAACATGGCAACGCGATGCTGCTAGTGCTGATCGACCAATTCTCAAGATAGTGCCTATGCATAGCGCGACAACGGAAACGTTGAATTCCCGAGAGAATTGTGTCAAGATACGGCGTCCCAAAGGTTATGATTACCGACAACGGGGTGCAGTTCACAGGCAGAACATTCAAGAGTTTCTTGGAGGAGCTAGGCGTGTAGCACCAGTTTGCGGCACAGTATACTCCTCAAGCAAATTCAACGGAGAGGGCGAATAGAACAGTGAAAACAATAATCATTCAATTCATGGGTGCAAACCAAAGAACAAAGAACGAAAAATGTCCAGAATTACAGCTGGAATCCACGGGGTACTCCCTAGTATTCGTCCCACAAGGAAGGGATCCACGACTGCCACACGCACTATACGACGAACAGACCTTCGGAACTGAAAGAGAGACACAATCATCGTCAGAGAACGCTAAAAAACTAAGAGAAATTTTTGAACTGGTCAGAAGGAACATAGAACATACAAGACCAGGCAAGATATTATAATCTGCGCGGAAGGCAATGGATGCCAAAAATTGGGAATACGGTTTCGGCGAAAGAACACCGTTTGTCCCAAGCGGTAAAAATACAAAGATAAGACGGCACACATAAACACAATCCGCGCATAGAAGAAAAAAGTTTGAGATACGGCTTGGGCGAAAGAGCACCATTTGTACAAAGATATGATGATATAGCCGTACAAAATAATAACGTTTACATCGTCGGTGAAATGCAGGCTGTGACACCGAAACACACACAAGGAAAATACGTAACAGGACCACAGGAAATCGAGGGCTAATATACTAAAATTGGCGGAGCTTTGGCCGACAAAGGAAAGACGCCGTGAATGTAACGGGAGTATGGTGGACTTCGGACACGGTGGCGTATTCGCAGACGCTAGGGATAACAGGAAAGTGTGCAGGAGTCAAAGTGAGGGCGTCCGCGAAGTAGATTATTGAGGAGTCAAAAATCAAAGCTAAAAGTCACGAGTTGTATGAGTGGTACATTCTGTCTGTGGGGTAACAGAGCGGGCGATAAAGTCAACCTGCCCGGCGAAACACCCTGTTAGCTCTCACCAGCGAGACAGCCGTCTAACCAGACCAGAACGAGTGGCGTCGCAACAGGCGGTCAAGAATACAATTGTAGACATCAAGAGACAATAAACCGAAATACATTTAACTCAAACGAGAATCGTTATTCACGGGCAATCACAACATTATTAATTTGGTTGGATAAACACGCAACATCTCTGAGCGAGAACCAGGCAAAACAAATCGTTACAACTATTTCAAAATAACTTATGAAAACATCTATAGTTTATGTACTCCCCACTAATTGGTATACCCTTTTAGGGTATTATAATTTTAGTCAAAAGTTGGCAACGAAGTGAAAGAGTAGTTTTTGACGCTATAAAGTATATATATTAGGGCTGTGAAGCATACAATTTTTGCTTAGGTTCGATTCAGGACTTGACTGGAATGGAGGTCAGGTTTAACAACATTTTTTTTTAGCTAAATAATAATGTCAGTTTAATTTTCATTGTATTATTAATATGTGTGCCTTTTTATGAAGTCTGAAAAAATTTATTTTTTTTATTAAAGTATACATAAGATATGGTTTACTAACATTATGTTCTCCATAACTTTAATTTTATTTATTTATATAATGTATACTAAATAGCGTAATAAAAGTATCTCTCGATAAGACAGCTGGATGAGAATGCTACCAGTTTTAGAGCTATCTAAATAAAACTATGTAGATGGTGTTCTTTTTATTGCAGAAAGTATATTGGTCATAACGGGCCAGATCGGACCAATACCATACAGCTGCCATAGCATCAATCGAAAAATTATTCGAAAAAGTTAAATGGTTTCTGATTTTCACCTCTAGAACATACTGAAGCTTTAAATATTATTATTTTATTTATTAAGCGTTAAAAAATTTCCTAAGATATGAACAGTTATAATTTAAAACCAATGTATAAAGCAAAAGCACCAAAACTAACGTGTCAATTCAATCGACATCTGGTCACACTGATAACTCATCAACGCAATCCTGAGATAAGCATTACAGTTCTTAGTTCAGGCAATTGTACTCCGGCGGTCTGGTAATATATAGGGTTAATCTACCACCGCTATACTAAACTTGTCCCCTAAGCTTAATTTCGGTGTGGTGGTTATCAACACTGACCCGATCGTGATCAATCATTCGATTTAGTTCAGAAGTCATGTCTTCGGCTTCTGACCCGAAAACGTCACGGAGCACCGCAAAGTCAAACTAATGATATCGTCGATATGCATGTCAACCTAAGCTCACTAAATCAAGTAGAGTAACCCTAGATGACAGACCGGAAACCTAATCTTGGAAAGCACCACAGACATACTGCATTCTTACATATCGTAACGTCAATATTTAAGGGAAAACGTGGCAACAGAGAATGGCACTTCCACACTTCCGCCGATACTTTAGAATCAAGGTAGAAGTAAACAATAGAGAACGGCCCATCTTAGAGCCGAAACCCATTGCCAAATGACTGGCGAATCAGAGATTAAGGTACACCGCAGCATCAGAGATTGATACCCTACCACTAATCGAACATAATCAAAATTATCATTTGTCTATTATATTATTACTTACTCATTACATACACAGTTCTTAATAGTGTTATTTTTGAGAAAAAGATGAAATCTGACCTGGAAAGAGCCAAATTAAATACAAAATTTTTGTACAAGCCCTGGGTACAGAGTCGATACAGATTTACATAATCCATGAGTGTCTGCTTTCTTATGATTTCATATTTACAGCTTTAATTTTATAAAAATCCAACGATTATATTATATTACTAATATTATAATACACTGATAGGGTATAAATTGGGTTACTTATTTTGGAGTATAGATGTTACAAAAATTCTTAAACTTTCATAATATTATATAAGTTTTATTATATATTTCTAACCTTAGGAAAATATACACGACCGATGATATTGCAAAAAAAGATAGCTTACAACAAGGCATGGTGGGAAATGTATGATTACTGTGACGATCAGTTTTACTCGGATATATTATCTTCCCTACCACTTAGTAACTGTAGAGATGGAGTTGTTCTGTATATATTTAACGATAAATCTTTTCCCTCTGCTATGAGCTTTTTAGAGAAAACTGGGTATGCTTAAAGAATGAATTGATTGAATTTATCATCGTATAATTAATCTTTTTATTAGGATAATTGGACTCTATACCACATCTGTTTATGTGGTTTCAAAGGTAATTCGATCCCTTATAACAAACAATCATAGGAGGATTATGTTTGAAGATTTGCCATATGTCGATCGAGTTTTAAAATTGTGCAATGACATATACTTAGTACGTGAAACACAGGAGTATCGGCTTGAAGAGGACTTATATGGAAAGCTGATATTTTTATATAGATCTCCTGAGACTCTTATTAAATGGACAAGATTTAAAGAAGATTTTCCTGAAGATATATCGAGCTCACAACTTAGTAAGCGACAAAATCAAGGAGCACAGTATCATAATAGTATCAAAAAGTCCTCAGAATCAGATAGTGAAAAACAGTAATTGTACACATTTTTTAATTTTTTAATAAATTAAGTTAAGCCTATTAAAAGGACAAAACAAGGTTAAAGTATTAATAATTGAACTGTGGTGATGTGTTTCGTCGGTAAATTAAACAACTATGAAGCATTGACGGAGACTGTTACACAGCTATCGGTAAGCAACGGAGAGTTAGCGCTAGGTGACATGCCAATGGTGGCATGGTAAAGAGATCTCTCTTGTACTTGTATTTAAATCTAGCAGAGTCGCCCACAGCTTCGCTTGAAAAGATCAAGTCGGAAAATTTCGTTATTAGAGCGAAATCCTAGCCTATTGCTTTGCATTGCCTATATATTTTGGTTCAAGCAATTCATATACTTTCTTTTATAAGTTTTTTTGCGTTAGATAATAATCCCTTGATATAAAATGTATTCAAATAAAATCGAACCAATGTAATCTCAGAGTATTACATACGGTCACACGGCTCCAACTCTTGTGCTTAACAGAACAGATTTATTTTGTTAAAAACAAAATAAAATGTACAGTTCTTTGAATATGTGGTAATTGTCATGTGGAACAATACAAAAATTATTAAATCATAATATATTACAATATCTCAGTTAAATTACATGTATGATATGATTACAAATATCAAGTTTGTCGATACTCTGTCTTTTTTTTATTAATTTAAACCATTATTCTGAAATCGTCAGAAATTACCATATCTCGAAGTGGCTCCAGATATGGTAAAAAAATAACGCTTTGCTATTTTTAACTTTTATTACAATTATGAGAGGCAAAAAGGGCGTGGGAAGCAATATTCAAATATAACCTTAAAAAAATAAAAGGCAAATGATCGAAGTCTAATACTCTTTAGAATTTATTAAGAAATCAAATCTTACTTAATGTTGATAGTAATTGGTCATTTGTGACACTTATATTCGTGAACAAGAGGTCATTGTAGGAGAGGTTCCCCAAATTAGCACATTTGGGGAAAACTTCCCTCCGAACCCGGCATTCGAGAATCTATCATTTATTCATAAAATGTGTGAACATAGTGGTTCGGTAAGACCCAGAACCCAGGTCGAGTTATTTCAGGATCAGTAACTATCTTTAATACTCAAACATTCCGAATATTGAATTGAAGCGTGGGACACTCAACCTACAGAGTAACGAGTAGGCTGATGCATACTCGTTACCCTGTAGGCTAAGTGTCCTCTCGACACCGAAAGCTACTCGACCATCAACTCAGGTTCGGAATTAAGTTTCCTCCAAACACGGGCAGATATAGAATTTTGTGTTAATCTACGGTTAAATTGTGACTCGGTAAGACCCAGAGTCCCCGTTAAGTTACAGTTAGTTTTCGACTTGGCGAAACCCAGAGCCTTCAGTTAATGGTATAGTTAATTGGCGACTCGGTGAAACCGAGAGCCCCCAGCTCAGAGTATTTAATTAAACTACGATTAAACACCGACTCGGTGAAACTCAGAGTCTGAAGTAAAACCGGTTAGTTATCGGCTCGGTGGGACCCAGGGTCTCTAATTAAATTATGGATAATTATCAACTCTATTAACTATTGTCTCGGTGAAACCCAGAACTTGTAATTTAGTTGTCTACAATTAAACTACAGCCAACTTGGTGTTTTCACGCCAAGAGGGCGCATAGTGTAGGGAGCCAGCACTCTCGCTCTTCGTGCTCTCCCTCTGCCTACCTACATGCAGCGGAAGCTCAAAACTTCGCGCTGCAGAAGCTTGTCCCTTTATTAGTTTAAGTTAGTTCTAACTTAACGACTTTACTTTTTCTCGTAATTTTCTACGTGGGATTCCAGCAGCCAGGATTCTCGATCTCCAGCCTACCACAGACGACCAGTTGGTTATTAATTCGCCCCCTCCAGTTCATGGTCCTTCGACCCGGATCAATCCTGATCACAATATTCAGTGCGCCACTGCGGATAAAAAAAAATAAGTACCTACTTAAGTTTTCCAACAATTAGCAATCAGACAGAGATATCCCAGAGACCAATTTCGAGTGTCTTGCTTCCAAAGTCCGACTTACCATTTTTCTTCGAGATCGCCATGTTCCATTTCTCAATCGGCATCGTTTTTTTTTTTGTGTATTAAAGTGTGAAAAATAGTAATCGTGCATATCATTCTCCCAGCCGCAGTGTACAATTAAATCCATTTAAAGTGCAAACATTCAAAAGTAAGCGTATGTACACTTACGCTTAACTTCGTGCTATTCTGCACGTAGATACCTCCAAACAAACATACAAATTTACCTCTATCAACACACAGACATACGCACATATGTACATTAGAGTCGCTCAAGTCGACGCTCTGATTTTTTGGCAACTGGCTTTCCGCCTCGCATATGCAACTGTCAGTGCACAAACATCTGCACGCCCGCATACGTTACCCAACAAGCATTTGGGAACAAGAATAGCGAATACAGTGCCGATAAATAAGACTCCTGCACTGACGTTTTATACAAAACTATTAATTCCGAATCTTGCTTTTATCCGAAATCTGGACGCGACAGCTAGTAATTACCACCAAAATTTTGTATAGCTATTTTTATTGTCATATGATCCCACTTGGTACATTTTTGGCTTTCTTTTAAATTTTTTTTTGGAAATCGCTAAAAAATAAAGTTGTCGCTTCAAAGCGGAAACTACCATAACTTAAAATTGTATGTTCCATTGCTAGTTTTTTCCTATTTTCCCTAGCTAATTTTGTTGTGGTCAGATCATTCTGGGTCCGATTTGTAGTCTTTTTTAATTGAATCTAAAGGAGAAACATTTTAAAGTCGCTCAAAATACCGTCTACTCTCCAAAGCAAGAACCAAAACAACCAAAGAAGTTTTTTCCATTCATAGCCATTTATAATCCAGCTAGTTTTTTGGTGGTAAGATTACTCTGTGCTCTATTTGAGCTATTTTGTTATTTTTGTATAATTAATTCTTAAATCGCTAAAAATACGGGATTCCCTCCAGAGTAAAACCGGAATCCAGTCTCTGTCCGCCTCTTCAGCGCCAATATTGTGACCGTATTAAGAAAAAAAAATGTTAATTAAACGAAATAATAAAATAGTATTTTTTTTGCTGTATTTTCTAAAGGTTCAAAAAATTTCCTTTTCAGTCAAAACCCACTCCAAGATTTTTTTTACAAACGCTGTGTGCGTTTTTTATTGAGTAGGGACGAACTTGAGCATGTCCATAGAGGGAGAGAAGAATGTTTTATCTGCCCAAGCTAAAGCTAACTCACCCTCTCCAGCATCCATTCGATCCAAGCTTACACCCATGTCCGCTAGTCCGATCCTCAAAAGGGCAATTTCCACGCCTAAGGCAAAGGAGCTTCCATCCACCAGTTCCAAGACAACTCCTCAAATCGTCATCTCCAAACCTTTGGCAAAAGCTTCCAGCGAGTCCTCAGTGGTTTAAAAGCATGAGGATTTTACTGCTCTCGTTGCTGAAAATTCCAATTCAAGAGTTACACGCGCTTCCACTTAAAGAATGACATCTACAGAGCAGCCAACTGCAGCAACAGCAGCGTTGCACAAATTCATTACCGGTAGCGATCGTGTAAGCCTATTCGAAGCAAAGATCAACACACCTGGTCAAGCTTCTTTCTCATTGTACACCTTCCAAGTACGTCACGATCAAGTCAGAGCCCTATGAGACAAGGTAGAGAAGGAATATGAAGATTGTTCGGAACTGAAAGCAGTAGAAGGGTCTCTCGACACCTTGCCAATTCTACAGGCCAAATATGACTACTGCTACTCAGTATACGTGTCCTGTGCGGCGCAATTAAGCGAAAATATCGCAGAAGCGACGCCGCAGTCCGCACAACCTAGCTCCAGCCACTCGCTAACTGCCATTTCGTTTGGCCGCCGCTTAGCCCCCCTGCGATATGGATGTATTCGATGGAGATTATCTCCGATGGCCATTGTTCAGAGACCTGTTCACTGCAATATATGGCAATAACCCTAGGCTGACACCAGTCGAGAAGATGTTTCACTTCAACACAAAATCAAGTGGCGAGGCTAAGACTATTGTAGCGAAATCCCTTCTAACCAATGACGGTTTCGTTGCGGCTTGGCAAGCACATCGAGACCGTTTCAAAAATAAGCGACTCCTGGTCATCAGCCAACTCAAGCTGCTTTTAATCTAAGTTTCATCTCCCGCGAATCAGGCCACGCTTTGAAGGAGCTTCAGTTCACAATCCAAGGGTGTTTGACTGTACTAGGTCATTCTCAGATATCTGCGGAATACTGGGAATGTCTTCTGGCTTTCCTATGCGCCAGTAAATTGCCGAAGTTGACCCATTCCTAAATTCCGGCGTGAGAAGAAATGAACAAGTTCCCTATCGGATATTGGAGGCCATCGAGGACATGAAGCCGAGGGAATTCCCTCCCAAAAAGCTTCAGTCCTTCGAGACAAGGTTTAGCGCCAAGCCGAAAAGCTGCGATCTCTGTTCCAAAGAGAATCATCCAGTATGTTTGTTTCCTTCAAATGTCAGAAGATGCGCGTTCTGGCTATATTAAGAAGAAGCAGCTGTGCTTAAATTGTTTCGCGAGAGGTCATCAGCTACATGATTGTTCTAGCACTCACAGCTGTTTTACCGGTAAAAGCCGGCATCATATGCCACCTCCAGCAGCGCCGGCCAGATCCGCGAGAAGCAGTACCTCCGAACAATCCATGCTATTGTGAACGGCTATTGTTGACATCTGCCATCGATGCACGAATTATCGAGCGCGAGCCCTGATCGATTAGGGTTCCGAGGCAACGTTTATTACCGAGCGCCTCTTCATCAAGGTGCCATTCCGGGTTATCCAAACCCAAGTTTCTGGTCTAAACCAGTCGGTTTCAGCTTAATCGACCAGGCTGAGCCACTTTTCGATTCGATCGCCTACTAAGCCGAGTCGATACTGCAACTTACGTCATTCCGGAACTAGCTGGCAATTTGCCATCATGTCCAGTTCCACAGAATGCTTTGGAAGATCTTACAAATTGTCGGATTCCTATTGTGAGAGCAATTTTCGCCAAAACAACGACGAAAGACGCAGACGGAAAATATGTAGGAACGCTACCGTTTTGCGACCACAAGAATTCCGGATCCGATTTGGGGTACTCAAGGTCTGTTGCTTTGGCTCAGTTTCTTAGAAACGAGAATCGTATATAAAGAGACTTTTCCTTAAAAGAGCAGTATGATCGTGTGATTCAATGGTATCTGGATCTAGGTCATATGAAGTTCCTCCCACTCATACCTCTCCCAAATACTATCTTCCGCATCATGCTGTGATCAAACCGGAGAGCACCACCACGAAACTTCGACTTGTGTTCAACGCTTCAAACCCGTCAGCAAGTTAAACCAGCTTGAACGATGTTCTTCATGCTGGCCCCGTTTTGCAATCTGATCTAACGATTCAGATCTTGAAATGGAGGTATTTCAAATACGTCTTTAGTACGAGCATTACTAAGATATACCGTCAAACATGGGTTGTTTCAAAGCATACGCCCTTTCAAAGGATTCTGTTTCAAAATAAAGAAGGTGGTGTCCGATTTTTTTAACTGAAAACAGTGACCTTCGGAGTCAAGTGTGCGCCTTTCCTGGCGATCCGAGTCCTGCAGCAGCTTGCAGAAGATGTCCAGCGACTGTTTCCCAAAGCCAGCCATATTATTCGGCACTATATGTATGTCCACGATATTCTGGCGGGAGCCAATTCCGTGCATGAGGCTCAGATGATTATCCAGGAGTCACAGACAACTCTAAGCACCGCCGTTTTCCCTTTAAGAAGTGGTCTTCCAACCAAAGAGGGATTCCTCCTGAGCTCCTCTTCCATAACGAGTTCCTTCGGATCGATGCGAAAAGCATGGTCAAAACGCTCGGCATTCGATGGAGGGCGGATTCCAATGAGTTCTATTTTGTCCCGTCAGAAGTAGTACTCTCTCCCTCCTACACTCTCTCAAATCGCAAAACTCTTCGATCCAGCCCGATGTCTCGCACTATTCATCGTTCGCTCCAAAGTCTTTATGAAGGGGATTTGGTTGCAGGAGTTGGGCTGGGATGAAACACTTCCATCAGAAATGAGTTAGAGGTGGCGAGCGTTGATGCTTGAATATTCCGACCTCATCAAGATCCGCATTACGAGATGGGTTTGGTATAAGAAGTTCAGATTGAGCATCACGGATTTTGCGACGTATATGTATATACGAGTAGAGATAGGAGCCAAGATCTTGAGTAGATCCAGTTAAAACCACAGAGCTCTGCGGTGCCGTGCTGTTAACCGAAATGGTGACAGCAATTCTTCCGAATATGCCTAAGGCCAGTAACGAGATATGCTGCTGGACCGACTCCACCATAGTGCTGACATGGTTGAACAACCCGACTTGCCACTGGAATACATTCATAGCCAACCGAGTATCCAAGATAGCTCAGGCAACAAGAGTCGATCGTTTGGCACATGTTCGATCAGAAAAAAATTCCGCCGACTTAGCCAGCCGAGGTGTATCACTGGAGGAGCTTGTAAGGGCCAGAGTGGCTGCCAGGACCACGAGATACCTGGTATCCAGCTACCGATCTGGAGCAGCGTGCTGTAAAGGTCCATTTCAGCAGACCCCCATCTAACGAGTTTCTTGAACGCTTCTTCAGATTAGACAAAGCACTGCGAGTTCTAGCGTACATGCTGCGGTTCCTGAAGCGATGCCGCAATGGCCCCATCACCACCAATTCGTGTCCCGCAATCTGTGAAATTTGAGAGGCGGAGAAAATCCTAATCTCAATCGCCCAGAGAAAAACATATAGCGAAGAGCAACTGTATTTGGAAGATAAGCGTCCGCTCCCAGACACAAGTCCTATACTAAACTTTAATCCCATCATGGATTGACATGGCTGATTAAGGGCATGTGGTAGAATCACCTCCTCTAAAGCTCTTCAGGGGCCCATTATTCCTCTATAGTAGTAGACTGCCTCGCCTTCTAATCCAATTCACCCACCAGATTTCGCTACATGGCGGCAGCCAATTACACGTTCGCTTGATCCGATCGAAGTATTGAATTCCTAAAATCAAGAATCTTGTGAAGGTCGTAGTGAATTCGTGTAAAATCTGCGCGATTCACTTAACGAAGAAGCTGCAAACACAGCTTATGGGCGATATTCCGACAGACAGAGTCTTATTCTCAAGGACTTTCATGTATACTGACGTTGATTACGCTATGCAATCAATAAAGGAGTCCGTAACTGATGCATATAGTCTTCAGGGGCTTGTGTGCCGTTTTATCCCACCAGGTGCTCCACGCATGGGAGGTCTGTGGGAAGCGGGCGTGAAAAGTTTCAAAACTGTTTTCTACAAGTCAACGGCGATACGTATGTACACATTGGAAGAGCTTTCCACGTTGTTATCGAAAATTGAAGCCAGCCTTAATTACAGGCCGTTTTCTCCGATGTCCGAAGATCCGACAGATTCGCTCGCACTCATAACAGGCACTTTCCTTATTGCCGTTGCTTTCCACGGCGGAGCCCGAAATAAAGGGCGAAGCCAGATCGATTCTTAATCGGTAGCAACACTTTGTGAGGAGTTATATAAACGCCTCACAAATGAAAAGCTAGGGATGTGGGGACTATACAATTTGGCGGCCTGCAGCGGTCAGGGAAGGGCGAGGCAAAGAAAGGAAAATTCCTAAGGTTCCTAGCAACAGCCAAGGAGTAGCGATGCAGGTGGCCAGCCAAGGGCATCGAGGTCAAACGGGACCTCGATGAAGTTCGGACCCGGTGGCGTGATCGTCGACGCCAGGAATAACGGGACCGTGGCTGCCTATAAACAGGGAGGCTTCGAGAAAAGCGGGAGAGTATTACAGGTGCAGGAGTCAGTGCAAGTGCGTCCCCTAAGTCGAGCATCGAGGAGTCAAAAGTCAGGTACAAGGACCAAGGATCAAGGATCAATGACCAAGGATCACAGATCAACGATCATGGATCAAGGATCAAGGATCACAGATCGAGGATCAAGGATCAAGGATAAAGGATCAAGGATCACAGATAACGGACAACGCATAACGGATAACAGATCACGGATCAATGATCAAGGGTCACGGATCAAGGACAAGGAATCACAGATCGAGGATCAAGGATCAAGGATATCACAGATATCACAGATATCACAGATATCACAGATATTACAGATATCACAGATATCACAGATAGCACAGATATCACAGATATCACAGATAGCACAGATATCACAGATATCACAGATATCACAGATATCACAGATATCACAGATATCACAGATATCACAGATATCACAGATATCACAGATATCACAGATATCACAGATATCACAGATATCACAGATATCACAGATATCACAGATATCACAGATATCACAGATATCACAGATATCACAGATA
>VNKC01002746.1:0-19141 GCA_008042775.1 Drosophila pectinifera
TTAAAAATTTGGCCACGCAAACTTCCGCCCTCGATAATCATGGAAAACATTAGCAAGGCTATAGTCGTGATTTTCAGATTAAAGTAAATAGATTACACAAAAAAATACCCTTGCGCGGACGTTTTTGTGAAAATTTTGATAACATCGCCTAATAAACTTGGGAGGTTTTAAGCAACAAAGGTGAAAATTTTATTCCCGGTTCCCATAGGGTAAAAGCCCACCACTAATGTATGTAACAGACAGATGGAGAAGTCTGCGACCCTATAAAGTATATATAGTCTTGACCACCGCCACTAGCCGAGTCAATTAAGCCATGTCTGTCTGTCCGTTCGTATGTAATAGAAGAATTCAGAGACTATAAGAGCTAGAGCTACCAAATTTTTGAACAATATTTTAATCTGTTGCACGCAGATCAAGTTTGTTTAAGAATTTGGCCACGCCCACTTCCGAACTCGGTAATCATGGAAAACATTAGCAAGGCTATAGTCGTGATTTTCAGATTAAAGTAAACAGATTACACAAAAAAAAAACCCTTGCACGGACGTTTTTGTGAAAATTTTGATAACATCGGCTAATAAACTTGAGAATTATTAAGCGATGAAGGTGAAACTCTTCTACTCGGTTCCCATAGGTTACAAGGGTATTGTAACTTTGTGCCAGACGCTAATGTATGTAACAGGCAGATAGAGAAGTCTGCGACCCTATAAAGTATATATAGTCTTGATCACCGCCACTAGCCGAGTCAATTAAGCCATGTCCGTCTGTCCGTTCATATGAAACAGAAGAATTCAGAGACTATAAGAGCTAAAGTTACCAAATTTTTTAACAATATTTTAATATGTTGCACGCATATTAAGTTTGTTTAAAAATTTGGCCACGCAAACTTCCGCCCTCGATAATCATGGAAAACATTAGCAAGGCTATAGTCGTGATTTTCAGATTAAAGTAAATAGATTACACAAAAAAATACCCTTGCGCGGACGTGTTTGTGAAAATTTTGATAACATCGGCTAATAAACTTGAGAATTATTAAGCGATGAAGGTGAAAGTCTTCTACCCGGTCCCCATAGGTTACAAGGGTATTATTACTTTCTGCCAGCCGATAATGTATGTAACAGGCAGATAGAGAAGTCTGCGACCCTATAAAGTGTATATAGTCTTGACCACCGCCACTAGCCAAGTCGATTTAGTCATGTCCGTCTGTCCGTTCATATGAAACAGAAGAATTCAGAGACTATAAGAGCTAGAGCTACCAAATTTGGTGACAGTATTTTAATGTGTTGCATGCAGATCAAGTTTGTTTAAAAGTTTGGCCACGCCCATTTCCGCCCTCGATAAACATGGAAAACTTAAGCACGGCTATAGTCGTGATTTTCAGATTAAAGTAAATATATTACACAAAAAAATACCCTTGCGCGGACGTTTTGTGAAAATTTGGATAATATCGGGTAATAAACTTGAGAATTATTAAGCGATGAAGGTGAAAGTCTTCTACCCGGTCCCCATAGGTTACAAGGGTATTATTACTTTCTGCCAGCCGATAATGTATGTAACAGGCAGGTGGAGAAGTCTACGACCCTATAAAGTCTATATAGTCTTGATCAGCGCCACCAGCCAAGTCGATTTAGCCATGTCCGTCTGTCCGCTCATATAAAACAGAAGAATTCAGAGACTATAAGAGCTAGAGCTACCAAATTTGGTGACAGTATTTTAATGTGTTGCATGCAGATCAAGTTTGTTTAAAAGTTTGGCCACGCCCATTTCCGCCCTCGATAAACATGGAAAACTTAAGCACGGCTATAGTCGTGATTTTCAGATTAAAGTAAATAGATTACACAAATAAATATTCTTGATCGGACGTTTTCTGAAAATTTGGATAACATCGGCTAATAAACTTGGGAATTTTTAAGCAATGAAGGTGGATTTTTTATACCCGGTACCCATAGTGTACAAGGGTATTATTAGTTTGTGTCAGCCGATAATGTATGTAACAGGCAGATGGATAAGTCTCCGATCGTATAATATATATATAGTCTTGATCAGCGCCACCAGCCGAGTCGATTTAGCTATGTCTGTCTGTCCGTTCGTATGAAATAAAAGACTTCAGAGACTATGGGAGCTAGAGCTTCCAAATTTGAAGACAGTATTTTAATCTGTTGCACGCCGATCAAGTTTGTTTAAAAATTTGGCCACGACGACTTCCGCCCTCGATAATCATGGAAAACTTTAGCAAGGCTATAGTCGTAATATTCAGATTAAAGTAAATAGATAACACAAATAAATACCCTTGCTCGGACGTTTTGTGAAAATTTGGATGATATCGGGTAATAAACTTGAGAGTTATTAAGCGATGAAGGTGAAACTCTTATACCCGGTTCCCAAAGGGCACAAGGGTATTATAACTTTGTGCCAGCCGCTAATGTATGTAACAGGCAGATGGAGAAGTCTGCGACCGTATAAAGTATATCTAGTCTTGATCAGCGCCACCAGCCGAGTCGATTTGGTCATGTCCGTGTCTCCGTTTATATGAAACAGAAGAATACAGAGACTATAAGAGCTAGAGCTCCCAAAATTTGGTGACAACATTTTAATCTGTTGTACGCAGATCAAGTTTCTTTAAAAATTCGGACACGCCCACTTCCGCCATCGATAATCATAAAAAACTTTAGCAAGGCTATAGTCGTGATATTCAGATTAAAGTTAATAGATTACACAAATATATACCCTTGCACGGACGTTTTGTGAAAAATTGGATAAAATCGGCCAATAAACTTGGGATGTTTTAAGCAATGAAGGTGGAATTTGTATACCCGGTTCCCATGGGGTACAAGGGTATTATAACTTTGTGCCCACCACTAATGTATGTAACAGGCAGATGGAGATGTCTGCGACCCTATAAAGTATATATATAGTCTTGACTACCGCCACAAGCCAAGTAGATTTAGTCATGACCGTCTGTCCGTTCATATGGAACAGAAGAATTCAGAGACTATAAGAGCTAGAGATACCAAATATTTGAACAATATTTTAATCTGTTGCACGCAGATTAAGTTTGTTTAAAAATTTGGCCACGAAAACTTCCGCCCTCGGTAATCATGGAAAACTTTAGCAAGGCTAAAGTCGTGATTTTCAGATTAAAGAAAATATATTACGCAAATAAATACGCTTGCGCGGAAGTTTTGTGAAAATTTGGATAACATCGGCTAATAAACTTGGGAGGTTTTAAGCAATGAAGGTGAACATTGTATACCCGGTTCCCAAAGGGCACAAGGGTATTATAACTTTGTGCCAGTCGCTAATGTATGTAACAGGCAGATGGAGAAGTCTGCGACCCTATAAAGTATATGTAGTCTTGATCAGCGCCACCAGCTGAGTCGATTTAGCCATGTCCGTCTGTCCCTTCGTATGAAACAGAAGAGCTCAGAGACTATAAGTGCTAGAGATTCAAAATTTGGTGACAACATTTGAATCTGTTGCACGCAGATCAAATTTGTTTAAAAAGTTGGCCACTCCCACTTCTGCCTTCAATAATCATGGAAAACGTTAGCAAGGCTATAGTCGTAATTTTCAGATAAAAGTAAATAGAGTACACAAATAAATTGCTTTGTGAGGACGTTTTCTGAATTTTTTTTTATAAAATGAAGGTGAAATTTTAATAACCGGTACCCATAGGGTACAAGGGTATTATAACTTTGTGCCAGCCGATGATGTATGTACCAGGCAGATGGGGAAATCTGCGACCCTATAAAGTATATAAAGTCTTGATCGGCGTCAGCAACTGAGTCGATTTAGCAATGTCCGTCTTTCCGTTCATATGAAAAAGAAGAACTTAGAGACTATAAGAGCTAGAGCTTAAAATTTGGTGACAGTATTTTAATAAACTTGAGAGTTATTAAAAGATGAAGGTGAAAATTTTATACCCAGTTCCCATAGGGTAAAAGCGTATTATAACTTTGTGCCAGCCGATAATGTATGTAGAAGGCAGATGGAGAAGTCTGCGACCCTATAAAGTATATCTAGTCTTGGTCAGCGCCACCAGCCTAGTCGATTTAGTCATATCCGTCTGTCCGTTCATATGAAACAGAAGAATTCAGAGACTATAAGAGCTAGAGCTACCAAATTTTTGAACAATATTTTAATCTGTTGCACGCAAATCAAGTTTGCTTAAAATTTGGACACCCGCCCTCGATAATCATGGAAAACTTTAGCAAGGCTATAGTCGTAATATTCAGATTAAAGTAAATAGATTACACAAAAAAATACCCTTGCTCGGACGTTTTGTGAAAATTTGGATAGCATCGGCTAATCAACTTGGGAGGTTTTAAGCAATGAAAGTGGAATTTTCATACCCGGTACCCATAGTGTACAAGGGTTTTATTACTTTGTTACAGACGATAATGTATGTAACAGGCAGATGGAGATATCTCCGACCCTATAAATTATATAATCTTGATCAGCTCCAGCAGCCGATTAGATTTGGCATGTCCGTTTGTCCGTTCGTATGAAACAGAAGAATTCAGAGACTATAAGAGCTAGAGCTGCCAAATTTTTTGACAGTATTTTAATCTGTTGCCCGCAGATCAAGTTTGTTTAAAAAATTTGGGCAATCCAAGCTAAGCCAAGGAAAACGTTACTAAGGCTATTGTTGTGATTTTCGGATTAAAGTAGATAGATTACACAAATAAATACCCTAGCTCGGACGTTTTGTGAAAATTTGGATAACATCGGGTAATAAACTTGAGAGTTATTAAGCGATGAAGGTGAAACTCTTATACCCGGTTCCCATAGGACACAAGGGTATTATAACTTTGTGCCAGTCGCTAATGTATGTAACAGGCAGATGGAGAAGTCTGCGACCCTATAAAGTATATGTAGTCTTGATCAGCGCCACCAGCTGAGTCGATTTAGCCATGTCCGTCTGTCCGTTCGTATGAAACAGAAGAATTCAGAAACTATAAGAGCTAGAGCTTCCAAATTTGGTGACAGTGTTCTAATCTGTTGCCCGCAGATCAAGTTTGTTTAAAAAACTTGACCAAGCCCACTTCCGCCCTTGATAATCGTAGAAAACGTTACCAAGGCTATTGTTGTGATTTTCAGATTAAAGTAAATAAATTTCACAGATAAATTGCCTTGTGAGAACGTTTCTGAACAATTTTTTTAAAATGAAGGTGAAATTTTAATAATCGGTACTCATAGGGCACAAGGGTATTATAACTTTGTGCCAGCCGCTAATGTATGTAACAGGCAGATGGAGAAATCTCCGACCCTATAAATTATATAATCTTGATCAGTGCCACCAGCCGAGTAGATTTGGCATGTCCGTTTGTCCATTCGTATGAAATAAGAGAACTCAAAGATCATAAGTGCTAGAGACTAAAAATTTGGTGATAACATTTTAATCTGTTGCACGCAGATCAAGTTTGTTTAAAAATTTTTCCACGCTCACTTCCGCCCCCGATAATCATGGAAAAGTTTTGCAAGTTTGTATGAAAGAGAAAAACTCAGATACTATAAGAGCTAGAGCAACCAAATTTGGTGAGAACATTTTAATCTGTTGCACGCAGATCAAGTTTGTTTAAAAATTTGGCCACGCATACCTCCGCCCTCGATAATCATGGAAAACGTTAGCAAGGCTATAGTCGTAATTTTCAGATTAAAGTAAATAGATTACACAAATAAATACCCTTGCGCGGACGTTTTGTGAAAATTTTGTATGAAGCCGATAATGTATCCGATAATGTGTCCGTTTGTCCATTCGTATGAAATAGAAGAACTCAAAGATCATAAGTGCTAGAGACTCCAAATTTGGTGACAACATTTTAATCTGTTGCACGCAGATCAAGTTCGCTTAAAAATTTGGATACGCCCACTCCTGCCCTCGATAATCATGGAAACATTAGCACGGCTATAGTCTTGATTTTCAGATTAAAGTAAATAGAGAGAGTAGAAATAGAAGAACTCAGAGACTATAAGTGCTAGAGACTCCAAATTTGGTGACAACATTTGAATCTGTTGCACGCAGAGCAAGTTTGTTTAAAAAGTTGGCCACTCCCACTTCCGCCCTCGATAATCGTGGAATACATTAGCAAGGCTATAGTCGCTGTTTGCGCCAAAGGGCGCTTATTTTCAAGAGGCAGTGTGATCCCGCTAGCGGTCACGAAATGTCCCGTTTCATGATGCCCAGCGCTCACTCGCACGCTCTTGCTCTGTTTCTCCCTGCAGACTTCCAGTCCAGAGCCAGAGCTTTAACTCCGCTCTGTTGTTAGTTATAATTTGCCAGCAGCCGACATAGGCTAATAAAGTGCAATACAATAAACAAATTTCAAAGTGTTAATTTTCCTTTTTCTACGTGGGATTTTGGGATTGTTCTTTCTTCGGTGGACAACTAAGCTAAAACTTTTTTTGTTTGGCTACGAAACCGCCCCCTTCAAAACACTGAAAATTTGGATAACATCGTCTAATAAACTTAAGAGGTTTTAAGCAATGAAGGTTCAATTTTTATACCCGGTACCCATAGTGTACAAGAGTATTATTACTTTGTGCTAGCCGATAATGTATGTAACAGGCAGATGGAGAAATCTCCGACCCTATAAAGTATATATAGTCTTGATCAGCGTCACCAGCCGCGTCGATTTAGCCATGTCCATCAAGTTTGTTTAAAAATTTGGCCATGCCCACTTATGACCTCGATAATCATGGAAAACGTTACCAAGGCTATAGATGTGATTTTCAGATTAAAGTAAATGGATTACACAACTAAATAGCATTGTGAGGACGTTTTCAGAAAATGTTGTATAATATGACGGTGCAATTTGTATACCCGGTACCCATAGGGTACATGGGTATTTTAACTTTGTGCCAGCCGATAATGTACGTAACAGGCAGAAGGAGAAAAATCCGACGCTATAAAATTTATATTGTCTTGATCAGCGGCACCATTGAGTCGACTTAGCCATGTCTATCGAGTTTGTTTAAAAATTTGGCCACGCCCACTTATGGCCTCGATAATCATTGAAAACGTTACCAAGGCTATAGTTGTGATTTTCAGATTAAAGTAAATAGATTACACAAATAAATAGCATTGTGAGGACGTTTTCAGAAAATGTTTTATAATATGACGGTGCAATTTGTATACCCGGTACCCATAGGGTACAAGGGTATTTTAACTTTGTGCCAGCCGATAATGTATGTAACAGGTAGAAGGAGAAAAATCCGACCCTATAAATTATATAGTCTGGATCAGCGCCAAAAGCCGAGTAGATTTGGCATGTCCGTTTGTCCGTTCGTATGAAACAGAAGAGCTCAGAGACTATAAGAGCTAGAGCTAAGAAATTTTGGTGAGAACATTTTAATCTGTTGCACGCAGATAAAATGTTTTTCAAAATTTGGCCACGCCCACTTCTGCCTCGAAAATTATTGAAAACGTTAACAAAGCTATAGTTGTGGTTTTCAGATTAAAGTATATATTTTAATCAAATAAATAGCCTTGTGCCGAAGCGTTCTAAATATTTGGATAAGGTTGTGTTTGAGTCCTGAGGTGGACACGATTCCGTGATATTTTTTCGCATAAACCTCGTGCCATGGCTGGCTCATATGACATGTTAACCTTGTTGGGCAAAAAGTTTAGCTTTTTCTCTACCTCATCATAATATTGGAGGAGGGTTAGGCCACCCTGTCTTAATTTTGCTTTTTATAATAATCACTGCCTGGTAGTGTCAGGAGCTTCCTTTGTAGTTCTTACATATACGGTAGGCGGCGTGAGTCCCTTGTCTCCAAAATACTTAAGACTCCTGGTACCCTATGAACTCAGTAAGCACTTGACGGCATCTAGATCGTCGTCACAGCGAATATTTTTATTTATATCTATGGCCTTATATACTTGTATTTCTGTAGCTTTGTGCTGCAGCCACTTGGCTGGCCAACTGCTCAATTTTTTATTTTACTTCCCGCCCTAATCTGGTCGGTATCCATAGCATCTTCTATTGAAGGGTCCGAGGGCTTGAACATATGTGTGCAAAATAATACGTTTAATACTTCAGTATTGACGTATTGAGCTCATTTGCAGTTGGCATCAAAATTGCAGATATATACATGCAAATGTAAGCAGTTGAGTACAAATAAAATGATTCGAAACCGCAAAGACAATAAGAAACAAAGTCGGTGGAGTGCGGAAGACGTATGCGGCCGCTTTAATTTTTTTTTTCATTTCATATATATATTTTTCCACTAAGTTTCAACCAATATTTGTCAAGAGGAAAAAGTTCACATACGCGCAGATTTTTTTAAAATTGGTATTAATGTTGTCATTAACAATAATTTACAACAAAACAATACTTACGAGTATTTCTTAGTTTTTTTAATTTTATAAATTGTGTTTCACAAATTTAAAAATAGTTTATTTATGTGTTTTTTTTTTCAAAATAAGCAAAAAATTCGTCACTATTTAACTCGCTGGTAACATGATCAGTTGAGCACCAGTTACACAAAAGTATTATTCAAACAAATGTGGTTTGAGTTCTTTCAGTTCCACGCCGCGTGTTGTTGTGGTATGTTAAAGTTGTGACTGATCCTTATGTCGCTGGTCCTGAAGGCTCAAAAAATCAAAAAAATTATAAATGATTCAGAGCGATCTGTTTTTTATTTGGTATGAAACAAAACTGAACTTAAATGAACTAACAAAAGCGACCCAAAGCGGCCACGCAAATATAGTATGTTTGCCAGCTGTGCACGAGTATCCGGCCAAATGCTGCATCAGCATGTTGACCGAAGTTGCCTTACAGACTACAGACGTCCACGGCTCTAGCTCATGGTCAAAAATTAACCTATGTTAACTTTCATTAGGAACAATATCAATTAATAATAATCTATTATAAAAAAACCATATGTATCTGAAATAAAATTAAAACATCAAGTATCATCACTGTACTAAAAAAGCACGTAATAATTGTAATAATTACATGCTTTGTTTAAGTGATGTTTGAGTTACATATCTCTAGCAGCAATACCCAATGGTAACGCAATTGTATAAGCATCTATTGACTCATATACATTAAGGAATCCAAAATAAGACTTGAGTAATCAAATAGTTTAACTAATTTCAATCTGACGAAATTTCAAACGACCTCAAATAGCAACAAGCTAAATTCAATAAGCGCGGATCAAAATTAAAATATAACAAAATGAAATAAGATCCAATATTCAAACTAACACCGATGAAGTTGAGATCTCATGTCTTCGCGATTGGGTCTCCAATGCTCTAATACTTAAATGCAAGAAAAAAAACCGAGGTTTCATTCTAACAAATTCTGTAACATAGATTCCGTCTTAATTCTAAAATATCTAATAACAAATGTGATTTTTTCTTTAATCAAAAGTACTTAACACATTAATATATATTTGTATGATTAGTACACTGACCAAGTTCATCTAACAATCATTTAAAACGTAAAACATTAGGTAGAAAAAAAAATATATATGTGTAATAAATATATGTGAGCGAACGTACTCTAGAAATTTGAGTAAGATTGCATTATAAACATCAGACTTTTTACAGAATATGGTACTAATATCTTCATCTCGCACTCGCAGTCGGTGGTTTCGAGCTGGAGCAATCCAATGTAAAACCAATTCAATGAATGTTTTTTTAATTTATTAGCGATGTGTAAAAATTTTATTTTTAAAGCCGATCACACTCGATTTTAGCTTTTTCACTTTTTCAACACTGGTTTTGCCCACTGTTAACTTCAACAGCGCCGCAAGCGAAACTACAAAGTTTCAACGTTGTTGCCAATATCAACATCGTACTCATTGTTACTCATCTTGGTGACATGATGTTGACATGCCTCTGGGGAAAAAGTCACCGCTTTTGAGCCACAAGTTTGTAATCCAAGCTCTGATAACCAGTTATAATTAGTAACAACCTTTTCTGAAGATGTATCAGTCAACCAAATCAGGAGTATCACTTATAATTCGATTTTATTTATCACCAGTTCTCTTCATAATTGTTAAATTTCATTCAGAGCGTGCTTACGCTAGGTATAAAATTGATCTCTAATTAATAATGATACATTCCAGAAAACAATATCAATATAATCCTTACATCTAACGGGGACTTAATCTTATTGTGCTGTTAGTATAGTGGGCCATATACTTCATAATTTTCTGTATATTATATAATACAGACGGTAAGGCCCTCTATATATCTATCCTACCATAATACTTTTAACTAAAAATATGTATTTATATTAATTAATTTATTTATAATTTACTAGTATCCTCTACGGCAAGGGTAACTTCCTGATTATTTTAAATCCGCTAGATATTTGCTTAACGAATTCAACCTATTTATTAACATTTTTTTTTCTAGTTGAAGTCCTACAAGGCTTAAATGCGCAATTGGAGCAAGTAGATGTAAAAAAAATTATAAGAGTACTACGAAATACGCATTCAGTGTATATTAAACAAATTGATGAATTAATTTATGAATCAAAACATGAAATGGAGGAAACAATGTCGAATATAACATTTTTACATTTATTAATGCTTCCGTGCGCGGAGGTGGATTTATCTGAAAGTCCAACATCTGTATCACTGCTAATTCCAAGAATAATTTATTTAATTCGGTTTATTTGGCTTAATTCGGATCGATATAATAGGCGTGATTTAATAACCGGACTTTTCAGGGACTTAAGCAACCAAATTATTCAGTTCTGCACAGAAATGACAAATGTAGAAAAAATCCTTTCCGGCAGTTCCCGATTTGGAATTAAAATGTGTAATATGTGTATTGATTGTTGTTTGACGTATAAGGGAATGTATGATGTTATATCGAATAGGCATGCTGAAATAAATAATGAAACCGGTTGGTGCCTAGATAACGCCATGATTTTCAATCATGTAGATGCGTTTATGGAGCGATTAAACGACGTTATTGACATTTGCGAGTCAATGATTGTATTTGGTAGACTTGATGAAACAGAGAGTATACCAAAACCGCAATTTGGAGGCACTAGTGGGGCCGAATTTGAAACAACGGCAGATAGCGTTGAAAACATATTTCTGGCCACTCTAACATCATTATGTACCGATTCCAAGGAGTTAATATTGAATGTCCATAAAAACGAATGGTACGAAGAAGTAATTAAGTATCGCCGGACAGTTCAAAGTATGGAGGAAACTGTACAACGTCTTATGTCAAATGTTTTTCAACATGTTTGTAATGTTGAAGAAGCGCTGGAATCACTAAATGTAATGCTATTTTACTCATACCGCAGAACAATTCGAAAGACTTTTTTACGACAGGTTTCAAATGTTTGGCTTATGTTTGCAAGTGAGATAGATAGTACTCTACATATGCTAATGGATCGTAGTAAGCTGCACGAAACATGGGTTCCTTATTATGCATCCCGTGCTATTGGGTACCGTATCAATTTGGAACGATTAGTCTGGCTGAGAAATCGCCTAAACTCATCGGAATGGTTACCAAATGTCTCCGAGGCTTCTTTTGTTTTAATTAAATTCGAAAGTGTTCGCAAAGAATTCGATAAAGAAGTAAGAAAATCATACGATGAATGGCAGAAAAATTGTTTAGGCGCTAATATTAACCAAAAACTAGATCGCTCTCTTCTTGTCAGAAGCAAAAAAAAAAAAGGTTTAATAGAATGTAACATCGATAGAACTATTTTAACCATATGCGAGCAAGCACAGCACTTTGAGCGCCTTGGATTTGGAGTGCCAGGGCTCGTAAGAAAAATATATGAAAAACATGAAACGCTACGGTTCGTTTATAATAGCGTAGTACAAGTATGTCTGAACTATAATCAAATATTATCAGCTCTTTCAGAGCAGGAACGAAAACTTTTCCATGCGCTAATTCAGGCATGTGATCGAAAGATGGCTCCAGGAGTTTTTAAGTTAACATATGGAGGAGAGCTTAGCGACGCTTATATAGCCGACTGTGCCAAACATACTAATAAATTGCAGGAAACTATGGATATATATAAGCGTGCTAATCGACACATTGCCCGAACATGCGAAAAAATTTGTGATACTCCTATGTTAAAATTCAATTTTACGGGCGCTGTTATTGTTTCACTATTTAAGAACCATCTGATAAGCTACTCGCGGCGTGTTACCTGCGTCCTACGTGGATACTATAATACCATTATAGACTTATTGTTTGCCGTATTTAAAGAATTTCAGGCAGTTATTGATGATGTAAGTAAAAAACATATCAAAAGAAGTGTACAAATTTGGCGGGAAAACATAAATAAGCTGATGAGAAGTAAAAATGCATTGATTTTTATATATAACGAGAAAAGAAGTTAACTTCGGGAAAACACATTTTGTATACCCTTGCAGTTTAAACTTTACAGGACCGCTTAAGCAACATAAGATAGTTTTCTGATTCTTACGTTATTTTCCGATATGTTGAATAATACCAAAATTATTCAGTTTTTTCGATTGTTCCTATGTATATGAAATGGCCATATCTAAGAGTAGATGCAAATAAATAAATAAATTCATAATAATTTCTATGGGAGCTATTCATAATATACAAATATATAATATGTTCTTTTATTGTTAAAAGCTATTTAAGCAATCGATTTTTCTGATCTGCAGTCTTGGCGCTATTTTATTGTCAAAATAAATACGTAGTATGACAATCGCCTCTCATTTTGAAAGTTGGTTGCGGACTAGGGGCCTTTCCTTAGAATGTCAGCTTTTGTGCCTAATAACCCCCTTGCTTATTATCTGGTTTTACTTAAAGTTCCAGAAAACATCATCACAAGCCTATTTATTTGATTAATCTGTTTGCTTTAAAAATAACACCTTTAGTTTAATTACGATTTTCTTTTATTTTTGAAGGCGGAAGTTGGCGGAGCAAAGTTTTGAAACAAACTTGATCTGCCTGCAACAGATTAGAATGTTGTCACCAAATTTGGTGACACGGAAAGACAGACGGACAAATGGACATGGCTAGCTCGACTAGGCTGGTGTCTGTTGAAGAATATATATACATACTTTATGGAGTCGAAGATGCATCCTTCTGCTTGTTACATACATTATCGGTTGGCACTTAGTTATAATAAAAGTAATCACATAAAATTTATGAAATATTGGTTTTGGAAAAAAAAAAAAATTTATTCATGTTCAAAATTTCTGATGAAATGGCCCCAACTATCGGAAAATGGATAGGAAATATTAGCAATGTTGATATTAATCCGTTATTTCTCTCTTGAGTAACTTCAAGCTCTCTTTAATCCGATAGAAAAAGTAAAAGTAGTGATCTTATACTACACTTTGTATACCAAACAAAATTTTGAGTACAGATTTTATCTGCAGTTTTAAAATGAAATATTGTTTCTGCAATAACAAAATCACCAGACATCTGATGTCAAAAAGAGACGATATTTATTGACCACCCAAGGTCTCCCGATTTGACTCCTCCGGACTTATTCTTTTATTTGAAAAGCAAAGTATACTACAACAAGTTTCAGACCCTTGATGATCTTAAGACAAGCATTCGTGCTGAACCTGAGACACTCACAACGGTTATTGAAAATGCGTTAAAAAAAGCACATTTTGTTTTGCTTAACGATTTGTTTTTAGGCTAGTCTAAGTAAGTCGTAAAACTTTTATACCACTTTGTTTACGAAATTTTTCAATTTTTTCATTCCGACATAAAAAAGTTACGCACTCTGTATAATTAATGGTTTGACTTATTTTCTACTCATTCACTTAAATATACGGACGTCTATATATATTTTAAAAACTGCTGTGACTAGTCCCATACTAAGTATTTCTAAGTATGAAACATGTTTGTCGCGCTAGGAAGATTAAAGAAATAAATTCATTTAATTATTAATTACTTACATTCTCAATTTTATAATAATTATACAACCGCAAAATTCATTTATTTAAAGAGTGAAAATAAAAAAATATTGTCTATCTTGTGCTAGCTTTCATTATGTTTTACACAAGCCGTCCAGCAGAGGAGTCAGTGACAGAGCTATCTTCCAACATAGAGAATACTAAATAATCACTCACACTTATTTTCATGCAGATGACTAGTAGCCTCAGATATTGACATAGCCCTCTATAGAACATTTCCCCCACTTTAAGGATGGGTGGGATAATAATATTTTAAGTCATCCGTTCTCGATTTAAGGCAGCATTTTTCTATTATAGATGCCGACTGAGTGGTACAGCTTTGTGAATCTTTTTGATGACATGCTAGCAACGGCCTTTCTTACAAGTGCAAGAAATTCATTGACAATGGTAGCCTCTTCCTTACATCGGGACTCTGATATGGCAGCCGCTCCAATTCTAGTTATGGAATCCGATATTAAAGATAGGCAAGTTGTTCTTTCTCCAGACATGAACACTATTGCTAACTTACTAAGTGGAAATATTGACCGAGTTCATAGCATTCTTGAGCAGTTCCCACGTATTGGACATAAAATGAAACTTCCAAAGGAGCACCAAGCAGATCCCTTTTCTAAAGTGTTTCGAGAAGACTTCGAGTGTTCCGAGTTGATTCGTAATGTTCAGGCGGAAATAAAACATGAACGAGAAGAAATTGACGGATATATATCTTTTTGGAATAGTCATCGAGAACTTTGGGAAACAACAGAATTGGAATTTACAAAGCGTGTAAAAGCAACACAAATGACTGCTGATATTTTTGAAGCCAGCATTGAATATTACAGCGCTATGGCGGACGATATTTCTTTTGTAGACGCAATAACTCATGTATACTTTATTTTAATGAATCAAAATTATATTAAAAGTTCTATACTAGATTGGATCGAAAAATGGCAAGCACTAAACATAAAAATTTTATTGAGTCATTCATTTTCCCTAATAAGATGTAAGTATTTTTTCTGTGTTTTTAATTAGGTATTTACTTGATACAAATTATTTTATTGATTTATTATAGCAATTTATCGGTACATGCGAAAAAATGAGCGGAGAGTTATGATGGTACCTAGGACACTCAAGGAATCGTTAAGTGCGAAAGAATTATTTGAACGTTTAATACACGAAGTGCCACTTAAGCAAGCTACTTTCCCACCCATGCTTGACCTTTTTGCTGTATTAGATAAATATCAAGTAGACATACCAGAGGAAATACGTCAAAAAGTTTTAGGATTGGAAACTGCGTGGCAGCATTATCTTAAGAAGTTAGGAGAAGCCGATGAAATATTAGACAATAATCGAGAAGAATTTAAAAAAATTTTAATTCAACAAGCTGAAAAATTTAAAATTATTCTTAAAGAATTTCTGGAAGATTTTTTTATGAAATTACCTACTGCAGCAAGCATGTAAATAGCCTTAATACTTTTAAATTTATATTTTGTACTCGTATTTCAGTCGAAATGGTTGGGATATTTATTATTTTCTTTAAGAATACACCCTACTTTGATTTTTTTTAATTAACGTAAATCATGAACTAAATAATGTATTTAAGGAATTGGTTTTTCTTAATTAACGTTAATAAAGAACTAAATTATGTATTTAGACAATTACTTAGATCACTATATATGTAATTTAAAAAAAAATACAAAGTCTTCAAAAAAAAAATAATAAATATCCCAACCTTGCAATTGCCCGTACTTTAATATTCACTTTTAATCAAGGTAGGCATGAGACATTTTTCTAAAAAAACGATTTTTTTTACATGTTCAAAGAGGAGAACATTCAATTGTCCGCACCTTAATAACCACTTGAAATCACAACCAGACCAAAACATCAATGATCTTCTTCTGAGCATAATGCAATTCTTGCTCACGAAGATTTCCAAACCGATCGGGATATTTTAATAGGTGTAGATTAGGGAAAAATAAAACTACATTAACTCCTAAGACTGCCGAGCTGGACAGGAAATAGACGTGCGACTTAAGTTGGAGTGGCAGCGTATCCTTATATCCATACCACTCAACAACTGCATGTGGAGCTCACGAAAAAAGAGCAAGGATGAGCGTCCTAAAAAAGCGCCAGTGGAGGCTTGGAAGGACCATGAAAGAATAGTAAACAAATCAGCGGCGACTGCGGATGCGTAAGAAGCGCTACCGGAGGCAGAGTCACCCACAACTACTTATTAAAGAGATCCATCCAAGAAAAGTAAAAGAGCTACAGTCGAGTGTGACCGACCATGAGATATCCGGCACCCAAAGCATTGTGGGTGACACTTAAATATACATAAACATGGCACATTAACTGCTAAATAAGATCAAATTTCAGAAAAACTTAAATTAAACAGGACAAATGGCATAAGAAAATGCTGACAAATGAAGAAAAATTATGCTAGCAACATATTGAGAAACACCCAACAAAGACAAATGTGCTAGGAACATGTTGAGCAGCATACAATAAAACTGTTTTTCTGAATAACTTATATGTCTATCATCCGATTTCACTTAAATTATTAGAGTACGTTCGCATACATGTATTACCTTACTTCAAACTTTAAATCACGACTATAGATTAAATAGACGTTTTTCCTGATTTTTGAAGACGGAAGTGGGCGTGGCTAAATTCTAAAACAAACTTGACGGACAGACGGACAAACGGACATGGCTAACTCGACTCCGCTGGTGTTTGTTGAAAAATATATATACATATTTTATAGAGTTAGAGATGCAAGCTTCTGCTTGTTACATAATTATCGGTTGGCACTATGTTAGTGCCCTATGGGTACTTTGTATAATAAATACATAAAAAATATATAAAACGTATGGAAAACATTGAAGAAAAACTAATCAAGGAAATACGTATTACACAAAGTTTTATCCGAAATAGAATATAATTGAGTGAAGAACAAAAATTTGAAAAAAAATTTACAGGGTTAAGCGCAGTATTTAATACAACGTCTACTTATCAAATGATAAAAATCATAAAACAGCTTTAGACATGTCAAGAAATAAATATGAAATCATATTGTTTTGTAAACCAACTGGGATCATACATATTTATGTTTTGCCTTTCAGTTTTTAAACTTCAATGATCCTGTTCCGGTGCGACACTTTAATTTTGATTTTCGACTAACGTTTAGTTGTCTGTGCCGGGTACGGGAACCATTTCATATGCCGATGTATACAACGAATTAATAAGTTCATATGTAGTTTTATTTCAAAAATTTGCCACCAAACAAGAGCTGTTTTGGTATAAGTTATACAGGTGGGTTCTGGTTTTCACTTTTGCACATTTCTTACGAATTAAAAAACGGGCACGTTTTTCTTTCCGAAATAAAAGTAAATGTATTTTTCTACATCAAATCGAATCTTATTAATTAATTAATTAATTAATTATTAAAAAAAAACAAATAGCTGACTCATTTTATTCACAATTATTTCACGCCATCTAGATCTGTTTAGTACGCATTTATTAAAAAAAATTCTTTTCTAGCCCCACCTCGAACCACCGTCAGCAACAACATCTTTCGATTTGGCTGATAGGGTTGCCATACTTTTGGAGGAAACAAAGCAACTGGTCGAAATACTTTTAAAATGAAATGGTGAAAATTAATATTATTGAGTAAGCAAAAAATAAGGTTTTATTAAATAAACCCATTTAATATCATTATTTAAATAGTTATTTTAGCACTTTAAAAAGGTATAAAAGTCGTTGAGGCCACTGGAATTGAACCTGTTTAAAAAGCCTTTTGGTCTGATATATAAACAATTTTTGCCTTTATATGGCATTAACTTAAACAATTCATTAAATAAATAACTGTTAAACATTCCGTTTACTTCTGAAAACAACACAGTCCGTTGTTTGAGCAGTAAGAACTATTAAATATTCTGATAACAAAATTATGAAAAAAAAAAACCGGAGCACACAAAAAGGGAACCGCAAGTTTTTGGCCAAAACGCAATTTGCAAAAACAAAGTGAAACCCGGAAAATCTATTGCACTCACTTTGATTGCCCCTAGCCAACATATAGCTGTAACTCGAAACACAGTTAATCGTCAAAAGATTCCGTATATGCCATATATATCAATCAATTACTACAGGAATCGGCATCAGGCACCAATTCAGAGCTTAACAAGTATGAAAACTACAGTCGAGTGTTATCGACTGTGAGATACAAATGAAGACAAATTTTTCTATATGTTGAGCAACACATGTTGCTATGAACATGTTGAGCAACTCCGAATCAAAAATTACTAGCCAATATATTCCAGCAAATACATCAAAATTCTTGGTCCAGCAAAACACATCACGTGGTCGGTATGCTTCTGGTAGAAACACACCTCATAAGCACAGGTACAACTGTCAGATAAAGTTATATATCTTCTACCACACAAATCAAATAAAAGGTAAAACGACGACGGAACTGGCATCTTAATTACAGATCGCATCAAGCACCACCTCGACCAAAGGCTTGCAACTATCTATTTGCAGGCTACATCTATAAAATTGCAATCAGAACACGGCAACCTATCCATTGTAATTGTCTACTACCCACTTCGCCTTACAATCTCAGAAGGACAATTAATGGATTTCAACAACTCATTTGGGAATCATTTTATAGCTGCAGGAAAAAAAGTCAGTAATTTTATGCAATCATATATTTGAGCAACAAATTGGACAATTTATGTTTCCCTGGTAGCCCCATATATTGGTGAACAGAGCTTGAAAAACTTACTGATTTAACTGAATTTGCTGTGACAAAAAACATTCCACCTTTTTTGGAATGTATCATTCGTTATTCCTCTCCTCAAAAAGGTATCAAAGAGGATGCTAACAACTACAGAGGAATCTCGAAATTGTCAGCCATCCCAATACTTTTCGAAAACGTAATTACTCCCAATTTGCAGCTCCTTTGTAGACCAGTAATTTCTCCATGTCAACGTAGTTTAATAAACATAGATCAAAGGCAACTAACCTTCTAGAGTTCTCATTATTAAAGGCTTCTGAAAAAATTCGCAGACAGATGTTATAATGACATCAGTAAACCATTTGACTCAGTTAATTCATTCCCTACTTGTTAGAAAACTTGACTTAATAGTGGATCTCGAGTTATCTGAATGGCAGGACACAAAAGGTCCTCTATATAAAATTAATTTTTCTAATGTTCTTCGGGTTACCTATAGTGTCTTGCAAGGGAACTATCTTGGTCCCCTATTGTTTATAT
>VNKC01002748.1:0-22573 GCA_008042775.1 Drosophila pectinifera
ATAATATATAAATATTAATCCAGTTTCTAAGTTATCTAAATGTCTCACCATTAACTACTAACAAACTGTGTTGAACTATAACCTGGTGCTAATTCATTTAGCTCGTTTCTATTTGAGTTTGTAAAATACTTATCTATTTCATTGCCAGTTAAAGGATTATTATGCTTATTCAAATAAAATTCTGCAACTCCTACTCCTACTCCTAATCATCAGTTTTACAGGAATATTTACTTTATTCTGTAACGAACTGGTTTTCTTGCTGTTTGCTCGCTACGTCCCAATAAATTTATATGTTGGGGTTTTCCCGTGACCAATGATACACGTTGTCTTCAAAATGTACTTCCTTTTATTAGCTTTTGAAATTACAATTATTCTTGACCGTTGGCTGCGACACCGCTCGTCCTGGTTCGGTTATGCGGTCGTCTCGATGGCAAGAGCTAGCAGAGTGTTTCGCCGGGCAGGTCAACTTCTCGTCGCCCTTATCGCCACAGCCGCCCTATCACACGCTCTGCTACCACAATGGCTGAACTAGCGGAGTGTTACGCCCGGCAGGTCGAACTCAAATCTCTCCCTTATCGCCGAGGCCAAGATTCGACGGCCCGGTGTATCGTCTGACCAAAGCCTAGCCACCCGCACAATTCCTGCAGCTCGACCTGCTGGTTCCGCCTTATCCTTTCCGCAGGACCCGTCGTTCCCTGGTCATGGCTCCTTGCACCGATCCTTTAGTCTTGATCCTGGATCCTGTCCGCCTGATCGGTAATTCTCACTCCTTGATTCCTTGTCCTTGATCCGTGATCCGCGATAGTTGATCAGTTATTCTTGATCCTTGATCTGTGATCCTCGATCCTTGATTCTTGATCCTTGATCCTTGGTCCTTGACCCTTGATCCTTGATCCTTGATCCATGATCCTTGATCCTTGATCCTTGATCTTTGATTCTTGATCTGTGTTTCTTGATCCTTCAGTCGCAAGTCCTTGTATATGTCTTTTGACTCCTTGAAGCTCGGCTTTGCGGACGCACTTGCACTGACTTCTGCACACGTAATACTGAATCCCGCTTTCCTCGCTGCCTACTTATTTATAAGCCACGGTCCCGTTATTCCTGGCGTCGGCGTCTCCTTTGCGTCTCCTGTCGTCTCCTTTGCCGGCCAAAGTCCACCGCCGGCTATCTCGCCACCGGGTCCATCGAGGTACCGTTCGACCTCAATGCCTTTGGCTGGCCACCTGCATCAACGCGTTTATTAATCTCTTATTTTTTACTGATTGAAGTTCTTTCTCGAAAAATGATCCCTTAATAGTCTTACCCCTATAATCTTTCGACTTATATTTTACCGGACATGTTAACTTAACTTTCAAAACTTTAAAAATTTCGACGGACCAGTTGGGTTCATAACCTTTCATAAATATTCCTTTAAACTTACTAATTCTTACGAAGTCATCTACAGAAAATGTATGTTTTAAAAATTTCTTTTATATTTCTTTCCCCCTGATGCGGCTGCGTTTGTTGTCATTTGTGATTATTAAACTTCTCACAATTCTTAAATGCACATTTTACATTATCAGGAAACACATTCAATGAAGCTTTACTAAGTAAAGGAACGAAAAACTCTGATAAGTTAACAATTTTGTATAATAGATTATATTACTTATGAAATCCAATCAATTTTATTCTTATTCTTCTTCTTCTTATTCTGGAAACTCAAGATTTTTTGGATTTTATGTACTTGGGTTTGAATCAATCAAATCGGTGAATCCAGTTGTTTGTAATTGTGTAGTTCTTGGTGTCGAAAACGAATCTGTGGAATCAGTTGTTTGCGATTGTATAGATCTTTGAAATGAAACAGGTCCTTGATGACTGATTTTCATGTTCACAAACTAATTTATTTTTATATTTTGAGAGTAATACAATTCTTGTCGAGTTTTTATCCATTTGTTATCACTTATTTTACTTTTATTTAAAATTTATGAAAATTATATGTTTATAAAAAAGTTTAATATATCATCGTTTATTAATTTATCACGTTCATTAGGATTTATTCTAATGAGTTTGCTTAAATTATGTTTATTTTTATCATACATGGTTCAATAATTATCCGAAAACATTTTTCCAAACCATTTTCATCTGAATAACACACTGTCTATTTTGGGTTAAAAATATCAGATCTAAATCTTAATAAATCATTTATACCTTAAGTAAGATCAATAATTAAATAACCGAAAGGTACATCTGTTACTTCTTTAGAACTGTTAGAACTAAAGAGTTCTGTAGTATTTTCGGGGTTAATTTGTCTTACTAAACATTGAAATTGTAACTTGGGAGGGTCATTTCTTCAAGACTTGTATGCGGAAAACTGATCCATTCTGCGTGTACGCTAACTCCTTAATAAAAACTTGTTTATTGTTTCCAAATAAATATTGAAAATCAAGCGTTAAAGTGCTTGAGTTCCAATTTATTAAGCTCATGATGGATTCAGATTTAGAATAAGCTGCTTGTGCTTTATACACTTTTCTCCATTATATACATATAGTTATTTTATTATTAATATTATTTTTATTTATTTATTATTATTATTAATTATTTATTATTACTTTTATTTAATTTTTTTTTAACTTTACACTGTCTTAAATATCTGTGTCAGCTTACTCATTTTTATTAACTTAAGTAAGATAATTTTCACCAATCCTATGAATGCAGCAAAGTGAACCAAACTTTATAGGATTTGAAAAAGAGATATTGATTCAAATATTAACATAGAAGCACAGTTTATTTAATTATAACTTGACCAGTATATCTTTCTGATGTCCGATGCAATTTTTGATAACTGTGTATGCAAACTATGAATTGTTATTTCAGATACAGAAATTCAGATAAACAGTAAGTATTTAATCAGTGTGGTAATCAATTCGTGTTTGACAGTGAGTCATGGAGACTTTACTAAGATTAGGAATATTTTTTAGGACATTTTTATGTTGGAACTAACTATATATACTAAATAAAGAATTAAAAAATTATTTTCCTTGATCTTATGAATATTGTTTGGTTTCACTTTACACGTATTAAATACAACTTCAAGAATGTGTCTATAACTGTTATCTATATCCGTTATTTTTTTACTAAAGGGAATCATTTCAACAAGATTCAACTGCCAAGTCTCGAGTAAAATTTTGTTGGACTGGTTTATGAATTTCATTAACAACTTGTTCTTTACTCATCTTTGTGAGTAATTTTTATCTTTATTAAATTATGAGTTCTGATTTATAAGTGATTGCTTGTATAGAAGAACATCCCTTTTCATTTCGAAATGCATTTATTTTTTTATTTCTAAACACAATCGACTTCAATTTTTTTTACATTTCAGACAGTTGAATATCGAATTTTTGTAGCCATACCTATACACTTCGAAAGGCATCTACATATATGCAAGCGGTTTAATCGTACATAAAAAAATCGCATGTGAAAAATGTTTAGTCTGCAGGGACAATACAAATGTATTCATAAAATCAAACATATTGTAATTGATTATAATTATTCATATCATGGAACTATTGTAATGAGTCCTATAAATGTTTGTAATCAAAATGAAGAGTTTATTTTGAAATCAGTTTTTAATATATCAAAGAAATTTTAAAAACATCAATTTCCTTTTTCGAGAAAGAACTTCAATCAGTAAAAGATAAGAGTACATTTTTAGTAGAGATAATAATAAATGACGTAAGAATCAAGTATTGGTAAAAATGTTTTGTCTTGATGAAACCCACAATTCGTGGATAGATAAAAGATTTGCTGAAATAATAAATTGAAATAATCAGGAGGGCTCCGGTTTTCACTTTGTTTTTGCGATTTGTGTTTCTGCCACAAACTTGCTGTTCCGATTTTGCGTACTCCGGTTTTCGCAAACTTGTTGTCATCTTTTTATTATCGGAATATTTAACAGTAATTACGGCTCAAGCAACTTACATGGTTTTATTTTAGAAGTAAACATAATGCTTAACAGTCTTTTATATTATTAATTCTTTATTTTTTATTGACTATTTATCGGTCAAAAGGTCTACCGCTCTGTAAACAGTTTCAATACCAGTGGTCTCAATGATGTATACATTTTTTAAATAGTAAAATAACCAATTAAACAATAATATTAAACAGGTTTATTGATTAAAACCTTTTTTAAAGTTTCCTCCGTAAAATCCACCATTTTATTTTATAAGTATTTCGACAAAATGGTGTCGTTCCTCTTTTGGAGGACATGGGAACCAATTTATTGAATTATTTTCCGAATTTGAGGTGAGGTGAGAGAAGAATATTTTTGTTCGTCAATACACCAATGAGCGAACTATTGTTTTTCTTTAGCAAATAAAAGTGTGATTTGATATAGGAAAAGTCATTTACTTAGAATTTTGCTAAGTAAATCTAGTAACTTTTTTGTAATTTGGAAGAATTTGTGGTTTTGCGCGAAACGGAGAACCCATTTTATATTATATATATAATATATATATTAGAAAGAGAGAGACAGAGAGACAGAGAGATCGCGGAGTGAACGGGAACTTTAATAATAGAAGGTGAGCGAATTCCATAAGATTCCTGATCCAGGTAACTGGATTTTTCCTGTATTTACGGCTTTTATCATGTTCCTTTCCTCCTCCTCCTCCTTTTTGATTCCTGATTCCATTATTCTATGTCCTCCATGTTGTGTGTCTCAATGCTTCTTCTCAATTATTACTTTGACCAAATGTGACATATTTATTAGGATGGGGTGTTTTTGATTACATTTAAGATCCGATAAATGTTATCTGCCTCCAACTCCTAAAATCTCGTGTTTATCCAGAAATGGGAGTAAAGCTGCCAATTTCCTATTGGATGAATTTATTTTCCATATGCTGCAATTATTTTCGCGTCTTACTACAATTAAATTAGTTGCCGAATTTGCTTCACCTTTGACTAAAAATCTTGCCTTAGTTTCATGACCTCCTTGTCCAACTTAATGCAATTAATGACTAATTAGCTAATATCTTATATATAGTTTGTACGGTTCCTGATACTACTGATTTTGTCAGTAGATCTGCTGCCCACAGTTCAAACTTAGGTAACGTTTTTTTGTTCTTAATTGGATTAACTTTTGTTTTGGTTGCTACTATGGTAAGTTCCCTTTATGACTTTCCATTTACTGAACTTATGTGAATTTCCATCGGTTGATTTGTTGATCTTTCAGTATATCGTATTAAAATTAATCCAGTCATTGGAAATTTTTTTGATCCAGTATCCCAACTTCGGCTTTTGAATAAATAACTTTGCTATTATTGTTGACGGTGCCAAAAACCCATTGGATCAAAAATTCGTGCTAGTGCGGATAGCGCTCTTTGAACTGAACTCATCATTATGTATCTTCAAAACCAATCTCGTGGTTTCACTGTTTCTTCGGCATGTGTCAAACATTTTTTCCATTGCAGTTTTCGTTAATGCTGTCAATATTTTCCGCTGGTATGCCGCCCTTTTCCGTAGATGCAATATATATTTTTTCAGCTCTAGTGATATATTAGTCTTTCTTTGGACACATTGTTCGATGCCTTCGGCTTCTGTCATCCAGTTATCTATGTATAAATCATTTCTTTTAATTTCCCGTCATTACAACTTTTCCAATTTCTGCCGTTCTATATGTTACCGTATTTAGCTTAAACTTCATAAAATGTTCATTAGATTTTCTTCACCACAATATTCGCAAGTAATCTTGATTATTTCTACATCAGCCGTTATAACGTACTTCCAATTTATCTATTTCATTCTAATTTTTAATATAGTCTTCTAAATGTGAGGTCCCGTTAATTGAGTATCATTTAGGCTTTCCCATTCGTCTTTTTGGATAATGTATTAAACACCACACGAAGTTTAGTAGTAAGACTATATTCTCTGCATTCTCCGTTCGCAGCTTGGACTTCGATCTGCGCTATGGCCAACAACGTGGTTTCCCCGATTTTGATATAAGTGTGGGCTTATTCCTTCCTGCCCATGTAGCAAAAGGTGGTGAGTTCTTCCACACTTAAGATATTCTAGTTCCACTTGGCAGCCTTCGAAAAGTGTGTGCTTGTGACCCAAGCATGTACAACATAATCTCTATTGACGCAGAAAATTTCACTTTGGCTAATTTGTGTTCGTTGTGTAATTTAAGTTCGACAATATTGTCAGTTTCCAGCCATAACCGCTGTCAATGCTTTTGGACTCTCATTTGCTATGTTTCTTGGTTATCTTAATGCCTTTATTGTTTGCAAATGACTGCAACACATTCGAAGTGTCTGAACCTTTCTTGCCTTGAGGGTCAAATGGCCTTATTAAAACTCCAGCAATATGTATATCGTTGCCGCTTAATTCAATGCCCTTGATTGCAATTTTGTGCGTTTATCTGATTCGCTGTTATATTTAAGTCCAGAATTTGGTAATAATTCTTTATAAATAGCTAACGTTTCATAGCGGTTCCTTAATATGTACAAAGCTATTTTGAAATTCCCATCCGTTATCAGCGGATGCTTTATTCAATACGAAGCCCTTGACTTCCTTCAGTCCAATAAGTTTCATTTTGTTTTCATTATTATCTACCACTGACCATGCCGAAATGTCTTTAAAAAATGCAGGGACTTCTATCTTACCTATATTCGATCACAACAGGAATTTATAAGGAACTATTGGGCGCTCACGCCTCTTTATATCTGATTCAATTATGTACTAGTTATGGGTTATCATGCTAGCGTTTTATGGGACATTCATTGAATTTTATTTTTGAATTATTAAAATATGTTTTATAAAAGGTATACTATATCGCGTAATCCTGTGGACGACGAAAGGAGTAGGAAGTACAAGAGAGAATTAAGATTTCTTAATAAGTCTCTATATAATTAGATATATGTGTCGGGGTTTTATTGATCATGTCCATTCGAGTTCGTTTTGTTATATTATTATTATTTATAAAAACAAGTTAAAGCAACGAGTTATGTACATATTTACAGCGCTTGCTCGCATCACTTGCTTTTTGTGTCTCTCTAGTGATCTCACTCTTACATGTCTCTAAACGACTTACGAACGGACCTTACTTGGCAGCAGTCTGTCTCTTTTCTTTCTTACTACCTACATTCCACATTCAGGATAAAGACTCACCTCTTAGCTGTCTATACCTACATATATCTCAAAAACATGAATTAGTTAGTTAGTTTTTTTGTGCGTAATTTTAGAACATAACAGTCCTCGGGAAAGACTTCAGACGAACTTGTATCATTAAGGTCAAGCTTGGTCTCGTGTCTTATCTTATCAATATGTGATCCCCAAGACGTGTCTAATGATTTTTGCCTTATTCCAGTCGAACCTGGATTTGTCATCGTTTTCATCAGTTTTTATATTTTTCTCAGCTAGTTTTCTCACAAGATTTATGTCTACTTCATTAATTTCTCCTTTACTGATTTTAATGAATTAGGGAGTTCCATCATTTATGAAAATGGACTCACATATTTACGGAAGTATGTCGTTAATCTAATGCATTGTTTAAGCCACTAATGGATTCTCATTTTCCCACTACACTACTACTAATTACAATTATCCAGCAGAATTTTTAATCTCTTCCACCGCAATATCGTCAATATAATCAATATCATTTGACTGAGCCAAGTCGCCAAAAGTATTACAGTCCGCTTTTCAAACTAAACGCCATTTTCAAATACCAAATTACCTTTTGGGGTTAAAAACGCGATGTCTAGAATAGTAAAATATAATAGACTGGTAATCTAATCATCGATGAGCGGCAAGGAGTATTTTGGAAAAATTATTTGATTATTATGATATTAGCTCTCTATTATAGACACAAAATCGATCAGAACCATTTTTCTTCTTCAGGGCTGAGTCTATAAAATAAAGAATATTATTTAAGTAATTTAATCAACTTATCTGTCCCATTATCGACTCGATCAGTGTTAATATGGTACTAACTTACATAAAACATATCAAATAATTTAAAATTTAAAATTTGTCAAACGAATGTTTTACATTAAAACACTGCTTAAGATTTGCTACAATGCTTGTGTCTAGTACAGTATAAAAAAATATTTCAAGAGCATTTTTATTAATTTTAACTCTGATTAAAATTTGCAATGATGTTTATATAACAGCATCGCCGATTCATATCAACATTGTAATATTATTTATACGATTCTCTGATAATATGTTTCCATACTATCGCTCTCTAATAAGTCAGCACTCCGTCCCGGAGTCAAAACAAATTGGAAAGATCATACCTAGTTGTATTATTCTTCCTTTAAGCTCCGACACAAAGCGTTGCCCGTGAAATTGCTCAGGACCAAGAAGAGCCCACTATCTTATAGAGGATTCTCCGATAAAATGATATAGGCTGTAACACACCATTGCGAGTTGTCTTACCATTGATCACCAATTATGTTAGGCAAAGGCACAGATCCCACTTCTGATGTCGGGGTTTTATCGTTCTTGTTCATTCGAGTTCATTTTGCTTTTCTGTTTTCCGTTTGCACTTGCCATATTTTTGTGCACCTCTAATCATTTCCGTCTTACATGTCTCTAAGCGGCTGACGAACAGACCCCACTTGGCAGCAGTCTATCTCTTTTCTGTCCAAATATCATGCTTCCCATTCTACTTTCAACACAAATACATTGTAAACATAACAACACCTGTGGTATTTCCTTTCCTCTTTATTTTTATGGATTATTCAGCTTGACAACGTACAATTACAGTAGGCCCACGTTATTCTTACTGCGACATATACATCTCTAATTTAGATAATAGTTTAAATTCTAATACTTACGTATTTTGAAGCTTCATAAATTCCTACAAATTTTCGTCGTCCATACTTAACTACGACATATTGAAATACTCTTTCTAACTCTGAGGCGGATATCCCAAACTAGTTTGATTTATTTTTATTTTCTAACATGAACACTAGAATGATAAAAAAGCAAAACCACTAGACACTATTCATTATATGATCTTAACATATAAATAAGGAGTATATTTCCGAAGCAATTGCACACTTTAATGATTCTAGCAAGCTAGATATTAACGGAGTTTTTTTAAATGAAATAGGACTTTAGGCAGAAGGAAATGCTGATAAATTAAGACAAATGTTTCTAGCCACATGTTAAGAAACTCCCAGAATTGGAACTTGTTAAGCAACATGTTGGGGCTGTCAGCATACAAAGATACTGTTTTTCTGAATAACTCCTAAGTTTATCATCCAATTTCAGATTTTTAGAGCGCGCTATGTATTTATTTTTGCACTAATGTATTTATTTTATATCAATTTACCAAACACAGAAAATCACGACTATAGCTTAATTATACGTTTTACATGTTTTCGTAAGCGGAAGTGGGCGTGCCCAAATTCTAAAACAAACTTTATCTTCGTGTAACAGATTAGAATGTGAGTTCTCTGAGATCTGTTCTTTCACACAGACGGACAGACGGACATGTTTAATTAGACTCTGGTTGTGTCGCTGATCAAGAATATATTTACGTTATAGTGCTGGGCATTTTCGTTATCTGCGTGTTACATACATTCTCGGTTGGCACTAAGTTATAATACCCTTGTACCGGGTATAAATAGCAATATTGTGAAAACAAAAGCTATCTGCTACAGTCATACTTGAATAAAATCGGTGAAACATACGTTCTTTATTTGGAATTCATCTGCCACTGTGTACATCAATAAGATTGTCACTCTGTCTCATTTAATAAGATGGCTGTCAGGATCAATTAGACGCGAAAATATCCCGTTTTAAAAGGATATATTTCTGGAAGTTCAATGAACTACCATTGAAGTGGCGCTAAAGATAACAAGCATGTGCTTGTTAGAGTTAGGTGTTAAGTTGGCGTGAAACTGGGAAATATTGGTATAAGAATGAGTCGAAACTATGCTACACCATATAGAATACTAGCGCTCTGTCTTGTATGTGCTTTACAAACTATAGGACAAAGTTCTTAGTTTAGGAGAGCTATCTACAGTTAATGTTTTTTATATAAACCATTATAATTAGCACGAAATACGCTAAACTTTAAACTATAAACTTTATCCGAAGTTCTATGATGATGTAAAACTAAAGGTAAATAGGATCTAATGATTCTATTTCGAAAAACCTGACCCCCATCAGCACTGATCAGGTTGTAAGTAATACCAGAGTCTAGCAAACTAAGGTTGGCCATCTAATTTAATCCGAATAAAACGAAACGGAAAAAGTTATGATAATCTTTTTCTCCCACCTTCGCCATAAGAAACTTACCCTAGACTTCAAGGAATTTTAACTTCAATAAATAATCTATCAAATGAAGCCACTGGTAACGGCGCAAGCATTTGGATGGACCGTCGAAATATGCCTCCATTGCTCCTCTTAGGGTGAACAACTCTGGCCATGCCGTCGTACCCTGCATTCCCGCCTAGGAGCCACTGTTGATGACGATCTGTCCCTCCTTTACGTTTGACTGAGTTTGGTGCCACTTGCCCCGAATATTGACTCCCAGGCCCATCGTCGCCAAAACATTTGCCTGTTAGCTAGCGCCTCTCCGTCGCTTGGATGATCGCTCCATAAGGACCCGTGTTCATCATCGCCTCGATTACGACGAAGACTAGCACCAACTCTTCTGCATTAAGGAGAGCGGTGCCCATCGATAATATGAGTAGGTGCATGGCAGTTTTTAGTCCGAGGGGGTGTGAACGCAAATTCGCATCCGCTTTTTGATGCGAATTCGCGAATCGCGTCCGCCTGCTCCTCTATTCGGTCTAGAAGATCTTGGAAGTGACGACTCTCTCCGACGAAGCTCGTGGCGTTTGCGTTGTGGACTATCTGAGGACAACAGCGCAGTGTAGGACTTATACCTTTCACGTATTTTTAATGTCTTATAGACATAATTTATGTCATAAGTCAAGCTTGCATTTAAAGCAGCGTATACATGATCGAACTGTCTGACTGCAGCGTTCATCACCGTTTAAGATCCAAATACGCTGTTGAAGGATATTCACAAGCACTGAACATTTGAATGGTGCAGATGCCGGACGTAGCTCTGCATGAATTGGGAGCAAGCATTCAACAACAAAGGAAACTCTGCCCCAACTCACAAAAAAAAAATGCTAATCTAAGTACTCGTGTCTTCATGAATAAATGTGTTCAATCGCTGAAATCTTGCGCCAACATTGAAACCTTTACGAACATTTCCTATTTCTATATGATACTCGCGCTTTTTAATAATATCGAAAATTTTTTGAAAAGCTTTTATATTCGGCGACGGAGATTTTTCGACCCTTTGAATCTGAAAAATTTCGTAGACATCTTAACCACTTGGAATAATATCTGCGCGGTTCTGATTTGTTGGAACATGCCGTCATTCCTGACCTTGAATCTTGAATCTCCGCTACCCTGTTCGGATGAAATCGGATCCAATGAGGAGTAACTTCAGAATAAGTCCAATATACTATTCAATCCATAGGGACCTTTAATAGGGGCTTGATTCGATGACAGAGGTCTCCTAACGCCTTTGTTGACTTTATGCTCTCAGATGCGGTGAACTAAGGTAAGTTTGAAAACCACTTTGTCAATTTAAATACTGCTATTTGAAGATCCTGAGACACTACAGTCTATAGCTCCTCTACGTAGGCAACACCATTTAACATATCATTGACGTCAAAGTCAGATTCAATTACTTCAGCAGTTTAGCAGATTCACTTAACACAGAATAGCCAGAATATCTTATTGTGAGGAGTTAAATAAACGCCTCACAAATAACAACCAACGCAGCAGCAGCAGCGGAGACAAGGAACGGTAATTGGCAGACTACAAAAAGGAATCGCCTTGAACCTAACGGGGACTTTGGCCGGCACAGGAGACACTCTGTGAATGAAACGGGACTCCGGTGGACTTTGGACACGATGGCGTAATCGCAGGCGCCAAGGACACCCGGTAGCAGATCGGGCGATAGGGCGGCTGTGGCGATACGGCTACGAGAAGTCAAACTGCCCGGCGAAACACCCTGTTAGCTCTCGCCAACGGGAGAGCCGTCTGTCGCAACAGACGGTCAAGGATACAATTGTATACATCAAGAGACAATAAACGGAAATACACTTGAATCCAACGCGTATCATTGGTCACGGTAAATCACAAAATTCAAAATTTGGTGGGACAAACACACAACATCTCTGAGCTAGTCGCACGATTCCGTAGCGAGTGAGAACCAGGAAAACCAGTTCGTTACCTTATATATAGCTTATAACTTATCCGCTTCATTAACCATTATTTGGCGATACATCTTTTATACATCGACGACCAGAGCAAACCTGTGCAGCCGGAAGCGGAGTAAAGTTGAGTACAACTCATCTTGAATTGTTGGCCCGACCATCAGAATATCATTTAAGGCCACCTGAGATGACGTTTAATAGGACGTACTCTGGGGCCTAGGAACATATTGATTAGGGTTCAGATAATGTGGAGTGGAAGGAATTTTATTATCTGTAGGCGACAAATGACCTACTCTTCCATAACTGCTTTAAAATTCTCTTTAACTCAGGATCTCGAGAAAATCTTCTTTCAAGCGACAGAAACCGCAACTGTACTTCAAACCGACCTGATGACAATACCTGAGTAGTCTTCCAGTAATGATCTTAATATAATTTATGCTCAGGTGACAGAATTTTCCTGGGAGATGTATTTCCTCCAGTGACCAAAGCTTCTGCAGTGTGCTGTCAATCGATACTAACACTTCATGACTACAACGAAAATTATTCATAACTTTTTTAGGGACAGATGATTTGAATCTGCCTGAAACAACCCAACCAAGAAAGGAATTTGTTTATTTTGACTCTGCTCCTATCAACATATCAATTCTTTCTCGCATGTAGAAATAGGGATTTGCTAATGGAAGGTTATTTGGAATTTTCACCGCTAAACTGTTATTAGGCACTGAATATCTAAGCAGTAAAATGTGAAGCGAGCAGTCGCAAACTCGATATTTCTTTGCACTTGCATTTCGAAACCGTGTGACTATTTCACTGACAATTGGTGGCTAAGAAAGCAGACTAGACAAACTCGAACCATTATATTACAAAGAGTCGACCAAATGGACTAAAATTTGCTAGGAAATAGTCTCCCGCATTGCAATAGCTACAATTTGCTGAGACTTACTATTCTAGAAAGAACTCGAAAAGGAGCTACTATTGGTAGACATTACTTTGTCTAGCTATGGCTTCGTCGATATTTTTCAAAATCGGACTAAAGCGGCAAAGTTTCATAATCGAGCTGTTCCTCCCATTTTTGTTTGGTCACTGGGCGGACTCTGTTCAAAACAAGAAAAATTTCAAATTTAAGTATCGTCTCTATAACAAATAACTGTAATTCAATGAAACTGTATCGATAAGATTTTTTAGTGAAGATGCGAACTGATCCCATATTTTTGGAAGGCTAAATATTACTGATACTGATAAAGTTTTTAAGCTCTGAATGTTTGGTGCTGAATTTTTGTAATGCCAAATTCGGAAGTCGAGCATGAGATAGGGCTATAGAAGATGTACCAGAAGTTTCGGTATTGTTTACTGTCTTCAAAGCTGATAAAAGCCACATTATTTTTATATTGGTTAGTAGTTCTTTCAAATCATATCCAAGTTCATCGCCATTATCTATATTTTCTATCTGTTTTTGCAATTGATTTGCCTTATTAATTAAAGCATTTAAGTTTTCAAGCATACATTTTAATTCTTCCTCTTGAATCGTAATGGACCCTCCTTATAATCGATCGTTCAATCGATATTTCTGACTCGGCTTTTGGAGCTTGTCTTTCTGCTATTCCGGAACAGAAATATTTTTTTATTTCTTAGGTTCAATAATTACAAACATTAATAATTTTTATTTATTAAATTATTAAATATTTGTTTGAAAAATTATCTAAATTAATTTCCGAAGTCACGAAGTATCAATAATAAATGAAAAGATTCACTGCTGTAGCTGCTTGTTTATAAGGGCTCGTAGGTATTGATTAACTTCCCAACTGTAAATCTGAGAGTTTTACCGAGAAAGGGGAAAATGGGCGAAAGTGTTTTCAGTAAATGTTTACAATTATGTATATATGTTATGTTACATGTTTTATTATATATGTGTAATATTTTAATAATATTAAAACATGCAAATATAACTTGTTTATCGAAGCCAATGTGCCAAGAATTGAGAGCTAGGTGGAATTTTTAATTCAATTTATTTTTTTCAAAACGCTAGCTTTATATTTTTTGTACAAATACCTCTGGCTCTGTTGTGGGATATTTATGTGTGTATGTCCAGCTGTCACTTCCCTCTAATACAATAAACGTGCCGCGTTCAAACTGAATTAATAAATTTAGCTGAAAAGATGGGAAATTTAATAGGAAATGAATAGGGTTGTCGACTTTTTAAAATCATCTGTGTATTAAATTGTTATAACCTTAAGTAATTTTATAGCTTGTATCCGATTGAGTTAATTTCTAAACTGCGAAGGTATAAAAACTTGGGCTTCCCGAAGTTAGTTTAAAGGAGCACTTTTCTTAGATTGCAGTGTAACGAATTTGTACCCTATGGGTACCAGGTATAAAAAAGGGTCTTTGTATACTGAGCATCTGCAACATCTATATTTGAGTTGGCAGCACCAACCTGTTGCTTAAGATGTTCCTAGCAACATTAGTCTTTTTTGGGTATTGCTCAACATGTTCCTAGCATAATTTTTCTTCATTTGGCAACATTTCCCTCTGCCTTCCGTCCAGTTTAATTTAAGTTTTTCGTAAATTTGTGTTTATTTAGACAAAGTAAAAAGCCATGTACATGTGTATTTCAATTTCACCCACAATGCTTTGGATGCCGTGTATCTCACAGTCGGTCTCACTCGACTGTAGTTTTCCTAGTTGTTTTATATAAAAATGGAATATAGTTCTTCGGGCTAGTTTAATTCGGAAAATACTCTGCGATGTCGTTGAATATTGCCTTTCTTACTTTTCGTTCCAAACCTTCCCATATATTTTCTGTAATGTTTTGAAATAATCTTGATCTGCGTGCCGCAGATTGGAATATTGTCACAAAAATTGGTAGCACTAGTTCGAGGCGGTATGGAGCCCAGGGTAGTAACGACACATTTTACCAATCCAGGACGTAATAATCCTAGCCGTGTGAATCGAAGCAATCCTACTGTAATGTCAAATCTTATGGCACCAAAGGGGTTTTAGTTTCAGAAAATGAATTTTTGTAAAGCCTTTTAAAGTTAGCTCTCATATTGACACAGTAGAATACCAAATTTTCTTTGCCGGTACTTTATCTGCATGAGAAATTTGAACAGAGAGGGTAGAAGCAGGCCCTAAATATATTAAAAGAGTAGGCGGGAGGTTTAAAATGTGAAAAGGAGCAAGAAATATGGCGCTTTGTGAGCATTGCCAGGTACCACAGCAGATTATTGCGCATTAAAAGTTCACATTAACGTCTTCTGTATCCTGGTCACCAATCTGTCATTAATGATGGAATCGCTTCATGGGGAAATATAAGAATCTAGAATACAAATTTTTCCAGAAGCGCCAGACACAGGTACCAAAAACGGGTGCGGAAATGAACCCTTAATAAGAAGTTCCACAAATAGGCGCCCAAAACTACGCATACGGAAAGCAACAAAAACGCCTCCATCCCCATTTCGCTGCTTTCTGCTGAAGTCACGATCTTGCCTGCCGGTAGACAAGAATTTTAGAAATAGATACCATCATACCCTTACAAGGTATTAAAATTGTAGTCAGAAGTTTAGAACGTAGTGAATGAGTTTTGATTCCTAAAATATCGGAAATTTGTATGACAACCAAGGAAAATCTGTAGAATCTCTGTGATTAAATGTATTTATTAGCAAGGTAAAATCGTGTGGTCACACTGTGCCAATTCAGTGGTCTCAATGACTTTTATACATTTTTAAATGGTAAAATAACAATTTAAACAATGAAATTATAAGTTTATTTATTAAAACCTTATTTTCAGTTTCCTCAATAATACTAATGTTCACCATTTCACTTAATAAGTATTTCGACCAGTGGTTTCGTTTCGTACAAAAGTATGGCAGCCCTGGCAACCAAATCCCAAATGTTTTTTTTTCAGAATTTGAGGTGGGGTCAGAAAATTATTTTTTTTTTAAATTAAATGGCTACTAGACAGATCTATTGATGGTGTGAAATAATCGTCAATAGACCAATGAGACAACTATTTTTTCTGTTGCAAATTAGATTTGATGAATTAAAAGGCATTTTCTTATCATTTCGCAAAGGAAAACTTGTCCGTTTTTCAATTTGCAAGAAATTTGCGTTTTGCAGGAACCGGAACACAGACTTACATTTTTGAAAAGTAAATCGCAAGAAATTTGCGGAAGTGAAAACCGGAGCCCACCTTGCATATCCTTATTTTTATTTCTGAATTTTAATGCACTACTGTCAGTACACTCAAGTGGCCCTTACGATACCAAATACATGCTTGTTAGGGTTAGATACAGATAAAAGTATACGTGAACCTATGCTACGCCAAATAGGCTACTAGTCCACTGCTTACTTGATTGCTTGCATGTGTACTAAATAGTTCATTGTTTTTAGCTTAGGAAGGCTATCTATAGTAGACTTTATTTTGTACATATTGTTATAATTTGCACATAATACTCTAAAAAGGTAATGCATTAAGACATTTCTAGGTGTTTAATTAGTTCATTTGAAGAAATCGACTGGTATAAGAAGATAACATTAGGCTTGCATTCCAGTTTAAGCCGCGAAGAGCGAGAAGTAAAACATTCTTTTGAACTGATTCAATACGTTTAATATGGACATTCCGCTGGGGACTCTAACACAGGATCCGTACGCTAAGATAGGAGGGACTAACGAAGTTTGTAAATACTTCGACCACCATTTATTAATCCAAGAACACGCCTGGCTTTATTCACCATGCACGAAATATGATTAATTAACTAAAGTTTAGAATCTAGGCGGACACCCAAATCGTGATTATTTCCAGAGAGCAGTAGCGTATAAGTCGCAAGCTTTGGGGTAACACGTGAGATGTCATCAGCTTGTACTTAGAACTATTCAGGTTTAATAAGTTTGTACTGCACCATGTTTGAAAGTTATTGAGATCTGTTTATAAATCCCATTGTCGCGAGCCATCCTTTTATTGCACACAAAGTTGAACGCGTTCAGTGTACATGAGTAGTTTTAAGTTAGTCAGAACAGAGGTAACCCGAAGATCTTTAGATAAATTATTTTTAAAAAGGACCTTTTGCATTCTGCCATTCAGATAACTCGAGATCCACCTCAGAAGATCAACAAGAAAACCCAAGTCGAATTTCTTAACAAGAAGGGAATGATTAACTGAGTCAAATGCTTTACTGAAGTCAGTATAAATAATATCTGTGTGCTAAGCCCCTTATAATGAAAGAGGTGAGTTTCAGAAGGTTAGTTGTCGTTGATCTTCGTCTAAAAAATCCATGTTTGTATGGAAAAATTACTGATCTACAAAGGTACTGCAAATGGAGAGTAATTACGTTTTCAAAAAGTTTTAGGATTACTGACATAGTATACTGATAGTATACAAAAAAAAGTGTATAAGTGTATGTCCATTTCAGTGTACATGTATAGATTGGACCAATTAAATTCAGATATAAAATTGTTCAATCTTGCGAAGTCCGCCCTGCGAAAGCAGTTGACCTTCTTAGCTGTCCAACCAGAATTATCCTCAGTGGTCCCTAATTCACACATTAGGTTGGAGTCAACCACTATGAGGTCACAGCCTCCTCGCCTGATATGCCGATCCAGCCTGTAGCTGGAAAAATTTCGGAGCTAAGGATCTCCGGCTTTAACCAAATTTCTAAGAACATAATCAGCTGGAATATAATCAAAAGATTATCAGAAAACAATTACGGAAGCCCACGATATTATTTTAAAACTGAAAGACGTAGTGGAAACGTTTTCCTACATACCTAATTTTCTTTTTGTCAGCTTTGTACTCCTGAACAACAACAAACTTTGCAAAGAAGTTAGCAAAGCATATTGTATTAAATAGTTCCTTAGGAACATTGATTTTGAAATATTTCATCTTACCTTGCATAAGAAAATTAAAAATTTTTTCACCTTATTTTAATATTTTTCGGAATTAGCCTTGAATATAGCAATTACATCTTCAGATGTTTGAGCAGAAGAAAGCCGCGAATCAAATATCTGTTTCGAGAGTGGAATAGCTATTATGGTTTTTTGCTATATTGACTGGTTATATAATTTCGGCCGGTAGTCCGAGCCTGATACGCTGGGGAATTTTTCGAGCTGAGTCATGGTGGGGGTATTGATTGTAAGCCCTCATCGGACACCACGGATATAACTGGAGGCAGGGCCTCTCCCGTGACACGGTTCAGAACTCTTAACAATTTGCAAGGACTCGCTTAAGCGAGATGAGCCAATCGCGGATTATTTACTCTTCGGGAACCGAGACCATGTCATTAGTTTTACGAAATCTAATTAGTAGTTTTTTAAAACCACTTTTGGATTGCCGCATAGAAAACATATATCCCTTTCAACATCGTGATAAGTCTCGCAAGAGTAGCGCAATCCAAATTGGAATCGCCCGTCCTGCATGTACAATCAATGCACTTGGCAAGCACAATTCTGTTCACAAATTACCTTCTTGCACGATTTCACAACGCAGACAATATATAGTGATTTACCACTGTACCGATAACGTTATGTATGGTAAGGGAAGAGAGCGAGAGAGTAGTTAACGGATGAAGCATACAGAGGACTGCAAAAAATGCTAAGACAAGCAATCACAGCACAAAACTAAATGTAAGATTAATACAATTATTAATACACAAATTAAGGTGCTTGCATTAATAGCCATCAAAAACAGAATGCATCTTTAGCTTTTTAGAGGTCTTATTGATTGTTAATGTGGAGGCTTAGATACCTGACAGATACTTACAGTACATGATACCTACAGTACATGAACTGGCTGCCCCTGTCGTCACAACTAGGCCACTCGGACTGTATGTTGTGCATTTGAGTTTAATGCAGAGAAATGTGAAAAGCTTCCCTTTGGAGTAAAGACCATTACTGATTTTATTGGGTTACTGTGTTTTATTGATATTTGCAGAAGTGAGTAGTGTAGCCCAGTTCGATTTCTTCATGTTAGCAGAATATGCATCTACGCTTGACCTGATAATTGATATTTTTTGATATTGTATATATTAATATGTTGAGTCCCATAAAAAAAAAAATTGTATATTGACTTTTGGTCCGTTAAGAACTTCTTTATTCAGATTGTAGTTTAGAACTGATTGTATGTTACAGATTTTTCTTAAATTAAACCTTCGCTTCATTTTATATGTTTAGGTATTAGTGTACTGGATGACGTGATCGCGCAGCGATCTCAACTGCATAGCAGATCCCAATGGTTTTCGTGGAATTGTTTTTTTTTTCCTAGATTCAATTCTTGGATTTGGGTTTCTGTTTATGGAATGCGCGAGAGACTAAAGTGTCAGGTTAGCGAACTTATTTGGTGACAAAAGTTTCAATTGAGATTTGCTGATGGGTACGTTACTCCCCCATCACTTAGACAAAAGCATATAATTATTTTGTGGTTTTGGGGTAAAGTGTTGGTAGCTCTTGATTTTGTAATTCAGTTTCAATTTCTTCAGCTTTTCAGGTTTTTTATAATTTATAATAATACGTTTGGGAGTTTTCTTAAACTTATAAGTTAGGTACAATATTATGCTTAAAATGAATAAGGTAAGTGTTCCAATTACTATTATTTTGTATATTTGGCTTTCTTTATTTTGTTCAAAATATATTTCTATAGCGTATATGTATGATATATGTTCCAATTAAGTGATATAATTACTAATATAAATTCTTTGTGTATAGTCTGAATTAGTATTACTTATAGACATTTCATTGACAGCGATATATTTTTATCATATTATTACCTTCAATTAGAATTTTTTTTTTTTAAACAATTTTGATTTAAAATAGTACTAGGTAAATTCCATGGTATTAAAATATTCGGCTCGATGTAAATAATTTGAGAGTTGAGATATATTTTTGTAAAAGTGCAGTTAGTATTTGTTTGGTTATTAATGCCTAGTATGTATGTATTAGTATTATTTACTTTATTATTATGGAGATAGTATTTATTTTGAGTGTTTGCTTGTAGCATCCTATTATCATCGTCCGGATAGGGTAATATTTAAAGTACAAGTATTTTTATTATTTCTCTTGGTATATGGGAAATTATTAAAATTTCGTTACTGTCTGACCTAAGACAAGTGGATGTTTTTATGTTTAGGATTTGGTCAGAATTAGAATTAGAAGTGGGTTATATAATCGTATTTTAATGATTTTTGATTAAAGATTCCTATTGTAGCTAATCCCATTTCTATATCTTCAATATACTCTGTAAAATGTTCCAAATTAAATATCAACATCTAAAGCATTTTCTTTACCTCCGTTAAATATATCTATTATGTGCTTTAGTTAATTTGAGGTATTGATTTAATTAATGTTTTGGTTAAATTAATTGTAAGGCAATTCAAAATTATCTGGTATGTTTGTTATGCCCGTCTTAAATAATACGTATCCGTTGGGTGACTTAATTGGATTTATATCTATGAATTGGGATTTAGCCATTGATAACAATAAAATTTTCTTATTTTTCGACCACTGTTAATTTCTTTAAAATGCTTCTCATCAAGTTGCTCTATGTTACCTGTCTTTTTATATGGATTAGTGAGCTTCTCATGAATTAGTGGTGCCTTTCTATATTTTACGTTTACCTCAAAATTAGTACTCAATATAATTTCCATTTTCATCAATTTATTATCCTCATCATCGGAAGTATCGACCAGGCAAATTTTTTCGTAATTGTTTTATGCAATCTTTTAACATCTGACACTCCCATTTTACTTGTTCTTATATGAATTTAACATTTTCGACATCTAACCAATTTTTTAAGGCTATGCTCATAAGGGCACTATCCGTATCTGTTTTTATAGTGTTGGGTTTACCCATTGAGTTGAATTCAATTGCGCTTAAAATTTAGAATATTGAGCTATACATGTTAGGTAATTTTGGTTTTTACTTGTATAAATATTTGCTACGTATGTTTTTCCTGCAAAATTCGGCTCCTGGTGTTATCTTTAATGAAAGTTGTTTATTGGCTTCATTACAATCAAGCCACACACAATCGTTTATTAAGTTTTGAATTAAATTTTGAAAATCAGGATAATAGTAAGTTTCTTTGAATAGACTAACCATCTTTTCAATACCTGGATGTAAAAGTCTTCTGTGATTGCTTAAAACTATTTCCTTGAATTCGGCATAAGTGTTTACGTTTTGCAATTTAATAGTTGCCCTCATTATTTTTGTGGTGGGATTCATAACCTCCTTAAAAGCTTGTTGAATAATTTCAAAATCTGAATCGTGATCTATGTATAAAACGCTTGTTTTTGTGCAAAAATATTTGATTAATATTTTTTCACTTTTTCTGGGTTATGTTCACAGTATAAATTTGAATTCTTACTTTTTTTAAATAATTTTCAATTTCTTCTTCTTGTATATTTCTGCGCAACATCTCTACTTGCCTTGCAAAATGATTAAATGGCTTTGTAACGGAGTGGGCGGATTAGAAGCCGTGGTCGTCTTTGGCCAAAAGGAAAGTGGAACTCCGAAATGCTGGAATCCCTCGTAGATGAAGTTGCAATATTGTTGCTTCACTGCACTTTATTAAACTTCACTTAAGAGTAGGTTAATCCTAACTAAACATACACTACAAACTAACAAGCTTAGGGAGCTCGGAGCTTAGAGCTTCCGCGGTCGGTGTAGGTGGGAAGAGGGAGAGAACGAAGAGCGAGAGCGAGCGTGAGCGAGAGCGAGAGCTTACGAGCGCTGGCTCCCCACACTATCGGCCCTCCTGGCGTGAACATTCTCCCCCCCTTGCGCAAGCAACCGCTTCTTCTGCTGGCACTGGATGGGCCTTAGGACTCCGATCAACCTCCAGAGACGATCCACCCAAAGACGGTACTTTGAGCGACGGGCAATCCATCCTGAATCTTTAGGAACCCGGGTTGGATCACCTTCGGGTACACATCTGATCCTAAGACCAGAGAGATGGTTGCCGGGCGATGGAATTGGTCGTCGGCGAGACGGATGTCGTTGAACTTCGTCCTGGTCTCATCGCTTAAGGTCCGAATCGGGGTGCGGATCTCGAGGATCGGGTCGATCTTCAACACGACGTCCATCTGGAAGTTGCCAGTCCGGGCTCGAAGAGTCGTCGAGCAAACTTCGTCGTCCCCGATACGGGTGATCGGGAGCCGGAACGCAGAAGCCAGTGACCGATCGATGCTGCTCACCGGCATGCACGGATCAATCATAGCACCCGCCGAGAATTTGGTGGTGCCGTTGTCCAGCACAACGATGGCGGTCGGCAGGATGTGGACGAGAGGGAGGGATGAGCCTGGTGCGGAGACATCAGACACGCGTCGATTGGATGCGGTAGTTGGCGTCCGAGTTCTCGCGAC
>VNKC01002749.1:0-34928 GCA_008042775.1 Drosophila pectinifera
AGCCAAATGCCGTATATATTTCGATTCGTCATTAAAATCTGAATTACTTAGGAATAAAATATTGAAAAACTAAGAAAAATTTTTTTTTACCGATTTTGAAAATTTTATAAGGGGTTACATCATTAAAATTGTCAAAAATTGGCAAAAAATTAATTTTCCCAAATTTCTAAAATTGATGTGCAGATTAATTAACCAAATAAAAACTAACACAGAACTGCTTTCCGAATTGAATTTGAGGCTGATTTGACTTTGTTATGAATATTTTTAACATTGGCTTGTCCTACAAATTAGGATATAAAAAACTACCGATTTAAGGACCCAAAAATTCGTATATATGATGTCTCCTGGAGAGCATAATATGACCAATAATGGATTGACAGCCAAATGCCTTATATATTTCGATTCGTCATTAAAATCTGAATTACTTAGGAATAAAATATTGAAAAACTAGGAAAAAAAAATTTTGGTCAATTTTCCAAAATTTTATAAGGGGTTACATCATTAAAATTGTCAAAAATTGGCAAAAATTAATTTCTTCAAATTTCTAAAGTCAATATGCAGATTAATTAACCTAATAAAAACTAACATAGAAAAGCTTTCCGAATTAAAATTGAGGCTGTTTAGGCTTAGTTATGGTTATTTTTAGGTCTGACTTGTCCATAAAATTAGGGTATTAAATTGTCGATTCAAAAAGGCGAATATTTGATGTCTTCTGGAGAGCATAATATGGCCAAAAATGGGTTGACAGCCCAATGCCGTATATATTTCGATTCGTCATTAAAATCTGAATTACTTTGGAATAAAATATTGAAAAACTAAAAAAAAATTTTTTTATCGATTTTTGACAATTTTATAAGGGGTTACATCATTAAAATTGTCAAAAATTGGCAAAAAAATTATTTTTTCAAATCTCTAAAGTCAATATGCAGATGAAACACCCAATTAAGAACGTGCACAAAAAAGCTTTCCGAATTAAAATTGAGCCTATTATGACTTAGTTATGGTTATTTTAATCTCTGATATATCGCAGATCAAGTATGTAAATATTGGCTATTTATTTGAGACATTTTAATCTTATCGTTGTTGGTTATTATTTAGTAATAAAAATTATGCTACACTTTATTTTTGAATTAATAGCTGTTGCTACTTAAAGTATGCAATGACTTTCCTTTGCCTGCAGCTAAGTGAAGAACCATCGTGTAGAAGAAATGAAAATTATTAGATTTATCCCATGAAATTATACATATAAAAAAATAAATATCATATTTAAAATCATTAATTATCAGCCTATTTAAAATTTTTTATTTAAGTACGATTTATTTATAGATTTCCTATATTTTAGACGTTTATAGAAAATATTTCAAATAATAAAATGTCTATTCTGCTCCTTAAAATTAGCTTAGATTCAGAAGCGATTTTTATAATTAATATAAATAACTGTATTGAGACTACAAAGCTCTCAGATATTATAGGCAATAAATTGAAAGAAGATATATTTAAGAAAATCATAAAGAGTTTAGAGTAAGCATATATAATATATAAAATATGATATTATATTTTGAGCATATGGAAATAAAAACCATATGCAAGATAAAGGTAAAGTGGCTAGTAAAAAAATCAACGTAGAAGGAAAGGTTCAGGAATGGAACCCATTTAGCAGGTTTCTATTCTTGGCTTATTTTTAATGCCAAGCCCTTACTCTCTAGAATTCCTCACTTAGAAAATCCGTGTGATCATCTGCCCCACCAAATCAGTTGCATACAAAATCCACAAAAAAAAGGTGACAAGCAGAAGGCGCAAGGGCTGAAAGCTGTGAAGGAGGCTTTCCATAGGCTTTCCCAGGACGAGAGGCTCCCCACCGAAGTACATTTAATGGCTCCTTTTTGCCTTTATTTTCTTTTGGCTGCTGGCTGCTGGCTGGTGGAGTCCTGAAACCGAAGGCAATTGCGAGAGCTTACCGAGGGGCAGCGCAATATGCGCACTCATTGCCCAGCTGTCACCTATGGAGACGGGCAGGAGGAGGAGGGGGTCGTCCTGCAGCTTGGCATTTAACGCATTGTCCTTTTAGCCATATTGATGATGATGCCAAATGACACCAAATGGCAATGGTGGGCAAGACAACGGACACAGCGACACCGTGGCTTCCAGCTAGGATTTTCACTATCACTTGCATGGACCCCAGACCATGTCCAACTCAGCCAAGGACTTCCTCCCTGTTCTCTGCCATTTTTTCATACACAATAAATAATTTTTGAAACTGTTTTATCTAAGAATTTAAATTAAATAATTAATTTTTGGAGCTTTCTATTTAAGAACTAAAATTTAATCGACAAGAGTATTTAATTTCTGACTTAATCTATTTCCTAAAACCTTGATAGATGCCTTATAATAATTTAACTTGAAAAAATTTATTATTTATAAGTAAAGGTCTTCATTTTTATCAAATGTTCTTTAAAAGTTTTAAGAAAAGCTTATATATATTTAACTAAAGTTAGAATCGAGAGACCTAGTTCAAAAGGTACAACAACATACCTATATTCTCTAGTACCAAAAAAAATAACTATAACATTATGGAATTTATTTTAAATACTTGACAATAAATTCTTTTACTTAAATAAATATCATATTTGTTTATTTATTACTTCACTAGGCTCTACAATTTTTCCCAGTGTCCCTTCCTATTTTTTCTTGTTGGACTCACTATATCCCCATTGTGATCCGTCGCCATCGCATGCGTTGTGTTGTCGCAGTTGTTCCCATGTAGTGTCTGCCATTATTTCGTGGATTTTTGGCTGCTTTAGCATTTCACTTTGATAGTCCTCGTCCTGCGGCGGCCGCCCAGGAGGAGGGAGGGGTAAATGGCGGGGGTCTTGGTCCTTCCTTTGGCAGCTTTCCTTTCATGGCAGCTCTCCCGCTTTATCTGCTGACAGTCATAAGTTTTGCTTTGCTTTCCATTTGTATTTCACTCTCCAGATCAGCCACGCCCCCTGGTATTCCTACGCCCCCCACTAACTCATCAACGCGCATATGTTCGCATCTCGGATTTCTTCTTTGCTTCTTCCCCCTGCACTCATCGGGTAAGAATTTATTTTTATTTGTTAGATTCCTTTGCCGCTTGACTTTTCCTGTTGCTGTTTCCGATTGTTGTAAATTTTAGTGGATTATCCTGCCGATTCCGTCTGCTGCCTTCCACTTCAGCTCTCTCTCTCTCGGGTCCTCGTCCTGCCATTCATTCGGCGAATTTATTCAAACTTCACTAAACACAATCAATTTACGAATTATTATTATGCCTTGCAAAGTTCTTTGTGTGGCCCACTGCAAAGGAAACTTCTTGATGCCTCTTTGTATTGGGCAGAAAGGGTATGATGGGCTCGTTGTGAATTACTAAAATTATTATGGGCTTCAGAATTCAGAAGTAAATATATATGATGAAATAAATAATATATAAACCATATTTATAGAGACTTAAAATAGACTTAAAAAGCATCCAAAGTAGTCATCAAAACACTTTAGGCTTGAAGAATATTGTTAAATGGCTGTAAAGGCTTTTATTGCATAATTTTCGATAGCTTTTTAATTGGTTTAAAGGTTACCCTGATAAATATGTATATTACATTTTAAAATACTTATAGAAATATATTTGGAAATAATAAAATCAATGAAATCTTGGCCCAAATATCTGCCACCATAAATGTTTAGTGAATTTGTTTCCCAAAATATTTCTTGGACAACTCCTCAGTTGTGTTTAAATCCTTTCCAGTTTATATGTAGATTAATGAGTATCTTGGCTTTGATTTTACGAATTTTCATAATTTTTCCAGCTCCAAGTTCATCTGGTTGCCTTTTCCTTGATTTCCTTGTCGCCATTTGTTGGCGAGTCCTTTTTTCGCATTTATTGCATTTGTTACGCAGGATGGCTCCCCCTTCCTTCCGTAGTGCCTGGGTCCTTCCGCTTTCTCCTGGCATTGAGAGCACTTTACGCTTATGATCTGCTTAGCCCGGCCAGCCCCTCCCTGGCACTCCTTTCGGATCTGGCTCATTTGCCAGCCGCCTCTTAGCTTTATGTTTATGATTTCCACTTCCACTCCACGGCCATTTCCATTCCATATGTGGGCGTGGCCGCCTGTAATTACCACTTAAAGTCCGCCCACAAAAACAAGGAAAATACGGGGAGTGGGTGAAAAAATAAGGAAGAACAATGGACGGACGCTGGCCGATTATGGTCCTTGTTGAGGGGGGGTGTAATCATAATAAATAATAAATGAATGAATTTTATTGCTTAATGGATTGCAGTTACACTCGGCGGAGTTGAAGTTCTGCTCGGGGTGCTCCTTCATCGGCATTAGTCACACTTTATTTATGAATTATGATACGCTATATACGGGTTAAACGGTTTGGAGAAGGATTATTGAATTGGTGAAAGGATTTGCTTAAAGGATTCTGAGTTCGAGATAAATATTTAAGTTCAAGTTTGGCGAAAAGCAGAGGCATATATTATAGATAAAATATATAAGAATATTTTAATTGGAGATAGAATCAGGGGTTCTATTAGAGAGCTGGTATTACTGCTTTGCTTGTACATTTCAGGAGAAGCGTGAAAGTGAAATCGAGAAAGAGATATGAGACATAAATTAAGTCTTTCTTTCCTTTTCAATTGAGTGAGCGACGGTTTTGGGAAATTGGCTTAAACAAACTCTGGCTTATTCAGTGTATTCCCCAGTCGGATTTCCCTTAACCCCTCGGGTACACTTATGTACTTATTCCGACATGTTTCGGTGGTCAGCAGGCGACACTCTGGACGGATTCCCTCGCCCCCGCCGCTCGTCACCCCTTCACGTTCCGCCTTCGAATTTGAGTAATAATGATTCATTGCCTATTAGCAGTTAATTAGACTTAAAGGGCGGCCATCAAAGGGCTTACACTGCCTCTGCCCGGGCTAATGAAAAACTATATGGCTTTGAACTCGTTTCGTGCCATTACGGGAATAGCCGGCCAAGCGGCAACTGCAATTAGGTAAGGCACCCGAAAATCTTGGCCAGAACTCCGGTCATGGACCACTGGGGCAATTACGGAATTTCCGTTATGCTTCCAGTGGGGACAGAGGCGGATTAATGCCCAAGAAGGACCCCGTCTGGCCGACATAAATAACTAATATCTGTTTATGATTATTGCAGTCTGCCACTCAATTGGATTAGCATTTCCCATTTCGCATTTCGCATTGTTGTTTTTTCTGGGATATCCTTTTTAGCAGGACACAGGAGCTGGAGGAGGTAGCTGGGGAGAGAGAGTGAGTTGTCATTGGTTTTTATGTCTAGCTAACGCTGCCGTTGCCGTGGCCATTAGGCCAATATTGATATGGTCTATGGGTATTATTTAAGCCCGAATAGCACGCGCCCAAGGGGCTTTCACCCCCCGTTCATTTTCGGCCTGGAAGCCTGGAAAATCGGCGAGGTGTCATGTTGGTTTAAATGCCCCGGGGCCTCCGGCAAATCCATGGCAGGCCGCTTTGGCAGTTGAAGTTTACGATAAATGCCAGTGTATCCGCATCCGTAGTTGGCTCAGACCCCTCCCCCCATGCCCGTCAAATATTTTCAAGCCGGAGCACCCAAGGGGGGAGAGCTCTTCAAGCCAGCTCGGCGAGACATCGAAAAATTCCCGTTTAGAAATAAACCTATGCCGTGGCTCCTCTTCTTGGAAGGATTTGGGATTCGGGAGTGATGGTGAGGTGATGGTGCTGGCAAGGATTGGTAAAGGATTGGTAAAGGATTGAAAGCCGAAGGGATCAGCCGTGGAGACATCGTCTCAATTGCTTGGCAGGCATGTTCCTAAATTCCGCCAAATTGACAAACAAAAGCACTTTCGCTTAGCTTGCACTTGGAATAAATATAAAATAAATATATTGGAATAAATATAAATAAATAAGAACTAAAATAAAATAGGATGGGAACTTAAGGAAACACTTACAGGAGTTTATAAAATACTCTTATAATTATTAATTGTATAACAAAAAAGAATGAGAGGCTAATTGTGTAAAAATAAGTATAAAAAAGCCATTTTAAATTATTTTAAAATCAAACTAAGTTAGAAAAACAAATTATTTACATTTTTCATTTGGTAGATGCAACTAAAAATCTGCTAAATTGTGGCTCCAATTTCTTCTACCCCTTTTTAACTATTTTATTTATTTTATACATTTTCTTTGACTAACAATTACCCCTTATTTCTTTAAGTGCAATCCAAAACCAGGCTCATCAAGTGGGTGTGTTTTGGGGATTTAGCATTGAAGGTGGAAGGCGGAATGCCAAAGCCAAACACAATTTCCAACAAATATGGATTGGATTCACTTACAGGCAATCGGCCAGCCTTCCCCTTGTTTCAGCCTCCCCCCTCCCTGTCAAATTGCTTGCCCAGGGGCGTAGAACAGGGGGTTGCGAGCGTTTGGAAGCATGGATCATTGGCCTGGCAGGGAAATGCGCGGCAGCAGTCGTCGCTGCTCTCTAATTGACTTTGCCGGCCATAATGCTTTTTAGCCATGTTTAAGCGTCATCATATTAACTGACCAAAACACACACACACACGCACGTACATAAGGGCAAATTCAGGCCAACACAGAGACGACAAGTGTTTGAACGTGAGGGACCTATAATTAGAATGGAGTTTAGACTTTGGCTAGGCTTTAATCGGCCAACTTTTCACCGAATAAAGTTGATAAGAAAGTAACTTAAAACTGAACATAAATTCTAAAAAATAACTATATTTATATATATATTTATAACTATATTTATTAGCTCAAATTCTTTTTTGTTTGTACCTTTTTGAAGCCTTTAAATATTTTTTAAAGTTCCATTGATATATTTGAAAAATCAGGAGAAGAAATATCACATTTCTAGGGTACTTCGCTTCCATTTCATTTCGCATCGCTTACTTTGGCTGCTTAGTTTTTCAATTCAATTAAATGCGTTCCACATTTGGGTCGCAATTGTTGTTTACACACGCACATCCACATCCAGGAACACACACACTGGCAGAAGGGGTTGGCCACAGAAAATTCGCGAATGTCGTTTTTTTTTGCATTTTTATGGCCTACTTTGAGCCTGGTCGACTGCACTGTTAAGTAGCCAACGCGATGGACACGATCCCGAAATACACAGGAAGAAAATTAAGAAGTAGGTTAAAGAAAAATGTAATAATAAATAAAATATTTCTTAATATTTATTTGGAATAAGTAAAACATTCGTTTAAGTCTTCTCTATGCGTTAAAATGTTCATGATTTAAATACCATTTCGATATAGCTTCGAAATGTTATGCTGCTATTTAAATAAAACAATTATTATTATTTTTTTATAGCTTCTAAAAGTTATATTGCTATTTAAAAAAAACAGCTACTAGAGAATTTTTTTATATTTTATACCAAATAATATAAATACAAATAAATTTGAAAACTCTGCTACCTTTGTAATTACTTACATTTTTAGTAAAAATATTCAAAGAAGACTCATAGAAATATTCCTCCAAATCTTTATTAATTATTAAACAAAAATGAGATGAAAACAAATTTAATTGCTTTATAACATTTAATTAATATTTAAACTAAAAAGCTTTCTAAAAACTTCTTAAATTATTTCCACTTCAATTAAAAATGTAGTCCAGAGTATCAAATAAGTGATGAAGTTGAGAAGATAAATATTTAATGACAAAATAATTTACACTCAGAAAACATTATCCCTATTGAATTATGAACTAAATTCAAGCCTTGACAATAGTTTTTCTCCTGGTGTAAAAAAGAGATGTGGCTCTGTGACTCGGCTGCAGTGGCTGTCGCCATCGTTGTTGTTTGGTTTTCTGGTTTGGTTCGTTGCGAAAACTTTGTTAACTCCGACTGACCCCGCCCTCGCGCCCACCTCTATATATACATATATATGCCGCCCACTTGGCGCACTCGACTTGGCTGACAATATTTGCCAAAACATTTGTTGTTGCTGCCGGGGGATCGAGTCAATTGAATTTAAGTGGCTGCAACGGCAACAGAGTCAATGACATCGCCCGGCCACTTTGCGGTCCTCAAATATGTTGCATAGGTTTTGGCCAACTCCCGGGCCTAGTACTTCTCGTATTAGTTGCTTTTTTCAATTTTAGGTTTAGGTTTCGCCTCGATATTTGTTTTTTCCTCTGCAAAGCATCATCAATTTTCATTGTAACGCGATTAGTTTGCAGGAGACTGGAAACGGATATGAGACAGCGAGGCTAACTTCATTTTTCCCGACCGAAAACGCTGATGACCATAAATGCCAAAAAGCAACAGAACCAGGCCCCAAGCCAGGGATTTTATAAATGATGAGTACAGTCGGAATAAAAGCAACTGCGAGGGGGATTTTTGGTGGGAATATATAGTCGATAGTTTGGAGGGAAATGTGTGTTTATCGAGAATTAAATGAGAGGCAATTTGTTGCTGTTAAAATGGTATTTACTTAATATAATATTAATATAATAAATAATGAACATATTTCTGATACAATTTCCTTAGAAATAATATGTAAATAATAAAATATATATAATAAAATTAATATAATTATATTTTACTAAACTTAATCCAGATTAGCGGAGGTAAAGTGATATAAATTATGAATTCTTCTTGGGTTCATATTTAATTAAAATATAATTTAATAAGGAAGTATGGGAGTATAATTATATAAATTAAAAAACTTGCCAAATAATTTCAATAGATTATGTTTATATTTATTTATTATATTTATATATTATATTTTTAATATATTATAAATTCTATATATTATTCATTTATATTTTAAATACCCATGTACTTTTTAAAATATATTTCAGACTGATTATTAGACAGAATTTAGCGAGGTTAAATATATTTCCTAGAACGGAGATATCTTAAGGTAATTTATAGCCCTTTTCTTTTATAAAAAATGATATTAATAATATATCTTATTTGTTTATAAGTCTAGAAAAATATATTTAATAAATATATGTATTTTTTATACTTTTATTTACCGAAGTACGATTTTTTTCAGGTGTATAGAACCCCGCATCTCCGTGCTGGTATCCTCCAAACCGAGAAATATTCCAGGCATCTGCGTTATGTTCACGGCGTATCATTTTTCTATGGGCCATGTGTAATTTATGCTCCATTTGTTGGGGCGCCTCTCTTGTTGCTTTACTTTCGCAGTTTTCGCCTATTTATTGTGAGGCTATTTCTATATAATCTCTGTGGTCTTCCATTGTTTGGCCCGCCCGGGGAGTGAGGGGGCAGGGCCATGATAGACACATGCTCTTTTGATTTATGAATGCAAACGAGCTACAACACCAATAAAAGCACGGACACACAATCAGCACGGACAACAAAAGGTCTTCTCTTTTTGGTGTATTGAAATCGTTTTCCTTGTTCGGCCACAGCCACACGCATTTAAAGCAATTAGCCTAAAAGTGTGCTACCTTTAATTTCATTAAGCGAAGGTGGGAGAAGAAAAACTATGAAAATTGTACAGGAAAATACCCTGGAATCTTGCCAAATGGGGTTTTAGTTCTTACGATGAGTACAAATAGTTGAATTAGTTTAGATTCCCCTAAAAGCTGGAAAATAAAATATAGAAAAGATAGGTAATTCTTAGTTGAAGTTCTTAGAGTAATAACTAATTTTATTTATTATTTTAATATTTAATTAAATAACTAATGTTTCGAAATACTTTTTTTTTATGGTCTCATGCATAGTTTTATTATTTTTATGATATATTTTGATATTATATACATTTTATAAAGAGTGAATCAAAGTTATGCCTGGCGATCGGGAAGTGTGTTTAGTTTGTTTCAGAAAATATTTATTCATTTAATAAATACCCAAATGAAGGAGGGTGAAGTAATAACTAGTTTTATTTATTTATAAAATATATATTAATATATATTTTTAATAGTCCCATGCTTAGTTTTATTATTTTTATGATATATTTCACATTATATACATTTTATAAAGAGTAAGTCAAAGACTTTGCTTAGCGATCAGTACATTATTTTTATCAGTGTTTATTTTCTTTCCGAAAATATTTATTCATTTAATAAATAACAAAGTAAAATGGGTGTTAGTTGAAGTTATCAAAGTAATATCTAGTTATGTTTATTATTTTAACATTTATTTACTATATAAGCAAAGAGCAAATAGAGCATAGTTTTCAGAAAAAGGGTTTATTTTCTGACAGAATATATTATATTATTTATATCATAGACTTTTAATATATATATTCTACAGAACACCTCCATTACATTTTTATAGGATATCCTCCAAGTGTTAACCCCAATTTTAGTTTATATTTCGTAACTTTGTTGCCTTTTTCGGCTCACAATGGCAGCGCAAAAAGTGCAACTCAATCAGTCGGCGGTCGAGTGCTCCAAGTCAAGCCGTTCTTGCCGCAGTTCTAATGAAGCAATTTTCGTTAAAAGCAGTCACCACAGCAGCAGCAGCAGCAGCAGTAGCAGCAGTAGCAGCAGCCCCTCTACCCCCTACCCTCACCAGCCAGTATGGGGGATTCGTTTTCAACATTTTTAGTTGCTTCGGCGCGTGTTTGTTTCAAAAAGCTCAAATTGCGAGTGCCAGGAATAAAATCCGAACAGGCGGGCAGGCGGGCAGGCGAGGGCTCAAAGAAAAGGAATTACAGCTGACTCTGGCGCTGACTTTTCGCAATTATCCAGTGCACCGAATGCCCAGGAAAATCCCCCGCAGTAACCTCTCCCCCAACTCGCTGGAAAAGCCAACCTATCCTGGGCTACGTGCGAATTTATTGATAGCGATATTTTGTTGGTGGATGGGAGACGGGCGGCGGGGCAGAGGGTGCTGGAAATGTGTGCTAAGTGCATTTTACATTTCCGGTCAATGGTGCTAACCTCACGAAATCCGCAGGACTTACTTCCACTTTGCTCCCTAACTCTCATGCAGAGAGGAAAATTTAAAGAATTAAATTCCTAGTTGGTTACTTTTATTTGGAAGTATTGTAAGTCAACTATAGACTTTAACACACTAGAAACATAGTTGTTGCAGTTAAATTAAGTTAATTTAATTTAATTTTAATTTTTAATTCTTCTGAAATATTTTTATGTGTTTTTAGAGTCTCTGCTTTTCCCATCCGGACTCCCTTTAGTCTGATTACATTTCTTATTATATTCGAGCAGTTTTCGCTTTGGTTTTCATTTGCTTTTCATTTGCCATTTGTGTCACGCCTGCCTCTGACCCCCCGCCAGCCGCCTTGCCCCTTTGGGGGCAGGCTATTGAGACCTCAACGATCTCAGATGGTACGTGTCCCGGCGCCCAAGGGTTAAGGCAAATAAACGAAAGCGAACGAGACACTGGGAAGTGTCGACACTTTCGAACTTCAGCTGCTTTCTTCCAGTTTTCCCTTTTACTTTTTTACTTTTTCTGCAATTGCTGCGTAATTTTTATTAGCTCTGAATGAGCATCTCAAGTGGCGCTCTATTTATCTTGAGAAAATCCCCCAGACCCACTCCGCTCCTCATTTCCAAATTGCCAACATAAATTTATTTGTTTGGCAAAACAATTTTCCACACCTCCCGCCACTCGCGGCACTTTGATGCGTGTCTCGTTTTACATTTTTTGACAATTTCATTGTTCCTCGGCGGACTTTTATTTTGAATGATAATTTGGCCGGAGCGTGCGTGTGTGTGCGAGGGCGTTGGGGGCGTGGCAGCAATGCTTTTATGCCCAAATAACAAGCCATAAACATTTGCCGTCGCCATTTGGCCATTTTCGCGAGCGCGCTTCAAAAAAAGACACAGCAACGGAGTAACAAATAAAAAATGATAAAGAATTTTATTGCTCACACGCTAAGGCTGAATAAAAAAATTCAAAACAAATACAGCAAATGGCTTTGTCGCATTAGGATGCAACCCCTCTATTACTTTACTACAAATGGCCGGCAGTTTGATATTTTGATTGTCTGCCTTCCTGCCGCCTGCGCAGCCCTCCCTACCTGCCTCAGGTATTTCGGCATTTCGGCATTTGATTAGTTGACACATTTTATGTGTCACTCCACCCCCGGCAAATGGGATATTTAAATCCTTGCTGAATCCCCCGCACACACACACACACACATCCCTCAAATTGTTGGCTAAATATAAAAGTGCCTGACAAAGCTGATTTGGCTTCGGAATTTACCTTGCGGAGCGATCTGCTCCGGCTTTCCGTTTCCTGTCGAAACAAAAGCCTACGGCTTATCCGGCGAATGTGTGATTTCTGTGGCTCCATTCAAGCTGAGTTTTAATTGTATTAAATATTGGCAAGTGACTAGCTTCTGTCAGATTCAATTTAGCCCATTTGGTTGGGAGAAAAGTAATAGCTTAAATTGTAAAATTCTTACAGGCCAAAGGTAGATTTTATGAGGAAATATTTCAAACTACTGAAATTGTTTTGAAATACTATAGATGTCTCTGAATTCTGTGAGCTTAAAAAGCTATTTACAATTTAGATTTAAAGAAAACATACTTTTTCTTTTAATATAAATAAGTTTTACTTTGTACAAATTCAAAAATATTTATTATACTGCTTAAAAATATGGATTCAGAAATATATAATACATGTTAAGTATAAAATAGTAAATATATTTTCCTTTAACTAAAGAAATACCTAATTAATTGATAAAGGTAACGAATTATGGTTGTTTATGTAAGGTATATATGTAAAATATATATATACATATATTCAAACTAAATATTCAATATAATGCCATGGAAATATCAACAACTTTAAGTGATACTTATATAAAGCCAAATACAAATTGTATATTATTTCATTTTCTTATTATTAAATATATCAAGAAGGTTGGAAATTTATTTCAATTAAAGATATTTAAATTTAAGATATAAGAACCCCTCTAAATAGATTCAAGACTCCCCTCTGTAATCTACCCTGCCTCTTAGCTCCAAAAACCAATTCAGACAATTGGTAATTTATATTCGATATGGGGTAAATGTTGCTCCTGGGGGGATTTCCAAATATTTTGATGGGTTAAGTTCTGGTCAAAGCGAAGCTCAAGCTGCTGCTGCTCCTCCAGCTGGCAGCAGTTGGTCGAGTAGCTCACCATAAATTAAGCATATAGATATATGCTCAACTCCAGTTATCCCCCGAAACATATATGTATATTTGTACACGCACACACGTATGGAATCAGGAGAGGAGCATGTCTGACCGAACATTTTGTGTAGGACAATTTCTAAATGGAATTTAATTTCCGGATTAGAATAGACATCTCATGCATGTGGAGGAGCCCACCAGGGAGGAGTAATGCACTGGACAAACTGGACTCTGAATGGGGATTCCTGCTCCAACCCTTCTCCTCTTTTCATTTAATTTCCCAGATTTAGTGTTGATCTATTACTGCTAGAAAACTATTATAAGGAATATATATAGAGAAATTCTAGAAAACTCTGGTTTTAAAAAATGTTTCTTGAGTACTTTCACACATATATCTTATTCAAAAATATTTTAAATTTAACAAGCTCCAAAGGCATTGTATTTAAACCCCTAATAAATGTACCAAATTTTATTTCTCATTTTTAAATAATTGAATTAAAGAATTACCATTGAAAAGAATTTGTATATAATTACTAATCACTTTTTGTTATTCAAATTTAAAGAAATATTAATTCTATCATGGAAAAATGGGTTTTATAAAGTACTAGCTGTTTTCAATGTAATAATTTTTCTTAATCAATTATTTTTAAGTAAATAACTAATTTAATTCTACTAAAATATAATCAAAACATTTATTTGAATATACCATTTAGTTGAAAGTTCTTAAGTAATTTTTCTTTTAGTGCTCTTTACAGATTCCCCAATGCCTCAATGAACAATCACAACATAAAGGGTGTGTGTGTGCTTTATTGTGTGTGTTTGTGTGGAAAAGGGGCGGCCACTGGTGGGTGTGGCCTGTAAAGTGTTCCCAAAATTTGCGGCTTTCCCTTTGGATTTCTTTTTCCCCACCTGCTGATTTCGGACTTTGCTTTTTGTTTAAAATTTGCCAACAATTTTACCCAACAGATTCGATGAGTTAAGAGTGGACTTGAAGAATCCCTCCACTGATGGAAAATGGGCGGGAAAATCACTCCCCATTGTGAGCTTGATTTGAGCCCAAAGTCTAGTTATTAATGTAATTTGATTTGGCCAACAGCAGCAGCCGAGACAGACAAAAGCCAACGAGGCCTGGGACTTGCAGGCCTGCTCCTCAGAGCCCTGATGATGATGATAATAACGATGTTGTTGATGAGCCCGAGTAATGAAAAGATGATTTCACAATGCAGGCCCGGCAGGCAGCTAGTTAAGGGTTAAGGAGCCAGGACGAGACAGAAGAGCTCCCTTTATGGGGGAGTAAATTTTTTAATAGAGTGTAAATTACCGGAAACACAATTAAAAATGTTCCTGGCTAAAATATCTCTCTCTAAGCGAGCAGACAAAAGCCAATCAAAACAAAGGGCCAAATCAGAATGGGGTCAGGTTGGCAGCTTGGCAGGCAGGCTTGGGGTTAAGGAATCTAAGCAATGTATACGGGAAAGGTCTCAAAATAATGGGTTAAGGCTGTTGGGGGAGGAAATCATTTGAGGCTAACTGCAGGTTCCTCAATCATCATAAGGCAGCAGTGGGCGGACCCGCAAGAAAGCAAAGGGGTTAAGGACTCCCGGCTACTTAACACCCAACGCCCCCTTAATCGTTTTGGAATTTTCCAAGGCGCTAAACGGTCGACAATGACGTTGACGTTGGCCTACGGCAGGCAAAAATTGTCGGAAACACCTTGTTTTTTGACTGCTTTCAGCCCCCAAGCTCCACCTCCCCCCTTTTTCCGACACGTTTCCTAAGCGCTTTTCCACCCACGGCTATTGTTGTTCGCCCCAGCACATAATATGTTCATTGTTTATAAAACAACGGCGAAACAGGTCGCCGGCGTCTCTGATGAGGCTAATGTTTAAAGGAAAACATTAAGTTTTGGGGCGCAAAAAGGTGTTAAGGTGGCGTAGAGTGGGTTAATAGTTGGGTTGTTAAGTTGGAAGAGTTTTCAAGTTCTTTAATAGGGAAGTCGAGGTCTTTAAATAACTTAATATTTCATATTTCATAAGAAAATATAGCAAACATCCTCAAAAATTAATAGAACAATTTTTAAAGTTATATATAATAATTTCATTAAATCATTAGAGAGGTATTAAATTTGTTTCTTTGTTTTAAAAGGTTTATCTTTGTCATTTTTAATCAGTGAATTTTGAACCCCACCATTTTGGTAATAAATATGATCTTTAAACATATGCGCATGCAATTTTTAAAAAAGAAAATAATATTCAACAACATAACATTATTATAGAGCATTTATCAGTACTATAAACTAAGCTCCACATTTATTTAATATTTATATGTAATTGTTTTATTTTTATAATTAGTTATTCAACCCTCGCTAGACCAAACAATAAGCCAACTTCCAGCCAGCTCCTGGCCTCCTTGGTCTGAGCTTGTTGCAGCCATTGTTCTTAAACTGAATGAATGAGTGAATGGATGAGACGAGGAATGAATGAGGGAACCAACCGGGGAAGAACAGAAGAGGACATGAGGCAGGTGCAGAAGGAAAGAAAAGATAGAGGTCCAAACGAGAGTAGCCGGGGCAAGTTTAAAATGAATTATTAGGTGCAGAAAAGTTTTATGATGCTACTAAACCTGGTTAGAGACCTTTGTTAAGGTGGAAACAGCGACCACAGCGGGATCTACATTTCTAGGTTGTTGTTTTAAATACCCTTTCAAAATAACAAAGGTTTCTTTACTATTTAACCAAAGAATATTCAGCGATTAATAAGAATCTCTTCCATCGGGATGGCAGGAATCATTTGCCTTTTAAGAAATATTTTTATTAGTCATGAATACAATTTGTTTAAAATAAAATAGATATCCATTTTTATAATGCCATTTCTATTATTAAGTGATATATTTTAATTAAGCTCTGAAATAGAGTTATAAATACATTCGCAGAGAATTCCTAGAGAGCATTCAAAGATATTCAGATATGAACACAGCGAACAACTTAGTTAGGTCTTAACCTGCTCCGTGTATCTGTAAGATACAATTTGTTTTAATTGCACAAAGTAGTGTGCAGCAGCAGCAGCGGCAGCATCGGGGCCAATTAATTCTCATATAACCGGGTCTCAGCTGGGATTTTGGGCCGGCGACAACCTTCCGTTTGTGTCGGTCCGTGCCTTAAACGATTTTTTATTATTTTTTTGTCATAACAAATGATGGGGAGATGACTTTAGCATTTTTTTTCTGCCAATTATTATACGTTATCTATAGTTAAATACATTTTACTTAAGTTTATAAACCGCAGAAGATAACTGAATTCTTTTGTACTCAGTTTGGGTAAGCATTTATAAGTATCTGTAAATTATTTATCAACATTTTATTTAAGAGAACTTCTGTGCTTTGATTGTTTTTATATTGTGTTGAGAATTTAATCTATGTTTTTTGTTAATATTTACAGAAACATAATTTTCTTAGCTTGCTATTAAATAATACAGATTTTGTAATGGAATAACCAAGTTAGTGGCTTTGCATTTTCAAGCAAATCAAGATATACCATTCATGAAAGTCTAGCAATATTTAATTAATTATTTGTACCAATTTCTCACAAAGATTTTCATAGATTTTGCAATGTTCTTCAAACAGCTTTTATTAGGTTTCTTTAAATTATACAAAGATCTTTAGTTGGCGGCGACGGCCTGATCGTACTTCGGTGGCAAGGCGGACATCATCTGGGGCTCCTGCATTTGCATTTGCATTTGCATTTGCGCTTGCATTGGCATTGGCATTGGCTGCTGCTGCTGCTGTATCTGCCATGTGGTCGCACACTGGGCAGGCATCACTGTAGTCGTTGTCTGAACAGGCGACATCTGGGGCACTACCACAATGCCCCTGGTCATCATCCTTCGGCAGCGGCGGCAGGGACGTCCCCAGGCCAAGGGCCAAGCGTAGTAAAAGAGTCCTCGGCGATGGTAGCACTCGCACTGGACATTTATATTCACGTTATTCATGGTTGAGGTTTTCGATATATCGCTCTTTGCTCTACGAGTTCCCTTCGTTTACTGTCTGATTTCTAAAAGCTCTGCCTTATATATTTATATATTTGGCGAGTCCAACAATGGGCAGGGAGTGCGATAAGGTAATCCTGTGCACTTTTTATCGGTACATTGATGGATCCACGTTGGTGATTCAGCTTCGCCAGGGCTTTCAAACTTATATTTCTGGTTCGGTGGTTGCCTTAGGCCTCTGAATCATTGGTGTCCTCACAACTGGGGGTTGCCTTGGGTTCATGTCGACTTTGTGAGTCATTTCGGGCAGCCAGAAAGCCGTATACACTTATGCGTTAAGGTAGATCAGGACCATTAATCTATAGCTCCAGATATTGAGATTGATATTGAACTTTGTCTTCCTATATATGGATCAATTCCCCAAAATCCAGTACACTTGCACTGATATGATATCAGAACTTATATCAGCACACGCGTCTAACAAGAAAATGACATTGGAACGTAATAAGTTATTAGGTAAAATATAGTGCGCAATAGATATAATAAATATATTTATTGATATAGTATTGCATAAACTATACTACGTTCTAAATGCAGAAAACATTTATTATAATTTTATTTTAGTTATACTAAAGGTGTATATAATATGTATACATATTTATGTAATGTATAATATATAAATAATAATAAATTCAAGGTTTTATGCCACAAATATGGAGGTTGCCCTGTAAATGAAGAATAAGTAAGCTATGATCTGTATGTAAATGCGAGAGATACTTCGAAAACTTAAGTTTTTACTCCTAATATTTTAATTCTAAAGCTAAATTAATTTTAACTTGATTTACTCTATAAACAAAACATTAAAATTTCATATATACTCTACAAATTAAACGTTTAAAACAAAATACTATATGTATACCTTAGATTAAGTATACTTGCAAAAAAATCTCTAATGTTCTATATTATATTTGTGACTAAAATAAGTATTTAATATTTATAGCCCTGTATAATTGTAAATTAAAGTTCTTAACTAGATAGTTCCCCAAAATAGTTGTATAAAATAAAAAATAATAGGCTTTTAGTAGAACATTGTCATTTTTATTAAACTATTTATTAAATTAGTTTTTATTTATTTTTTCAACATATAAAAGCAAAGATATCAAGAGACTAGAACGCGTCTATTAGGATATGACCTATAAAGTTTTAAATTAAAGTTCTTGGCTAGATAGCTCCCCAAAAAAGTTGTATAAAACAAAAAATAAACAGGCTTTTTGTATAACATTTGCACATTTATTTAATAATTTATTTATTGAGTTTTTATTTAATTTTTGCCACATTTAACAGCAAAGATATCAGGGGACTGAAACGCCTCTAGTAGGAAGTGACCCTGACGGGCACTGAAGTAGTGGTGGTGGTGGTGGTGGTCTGGACGGGCCCCTGGGCGGGGACAGCCACCTGGGTGGGCACCACCACCATGTTCCTGGACATCATCCTCCTACAGTAGCGGCAAGGACGTCCCCAGGCCAGGGGGTTGACGTAGTACAGGAGTCCGCGGCCATGGTGGCACTCGCACTGCATGTTGATATTAACGTCGGTCATTTTTCCTCGAGTTCGGTGTTCTTTCTTCTTGAAGTTTTCTCGCTAACTGGCTTTTCCAGTAGCTGTTCCCCGTTTATTTATTTCGTTTATGTGCACCGCACTATCGATAAGGAATTCTAGGGGATTTGCTTATCGCTGCATTGATTGATCAAGTTTGGGCCTCTGCGTTTATCGTGATTCATTTCGACCAGGGATGGCTATATGCTGATTTTAGGCTGACTCACTAGAATTCTTATTTCTTGGGGTTGCCCCGAAGATCAGTTCATTAATTATGAGTCATAATAAAGTATTAAAAAGGATTTGGTTAGTTAAACTATATTGCATGTGTTGCGCAATAAAAGCTTTGGTCTTCTTATCAAATGTATAATAGGAATATTGAAAAGAGATTTTTGGATAGATTTTAATGATTCGGCATTAAAATATGTCTTTAACAATAAGAAAACTATATTTATATAATATAATCTATTTTATTTTTGGACCTTTTAATTTTGTATATTTTTGTATATTTATTTAATATATATTATATATTTTATTCTTTATGATGCTTATAGGTAGGCCTGACCATGGGGACAAAGACTATTGCCCTTCGAAATTTTTTCTCTTGATTCTATACTGAAATATTTCTCATTAAACACATATGGCTTTAAATCATCTCTCATGAAGGACTGAAAATAAACTCAACATCAGTTCATTGAAATATCTTGTCTTAAGCGGTTTTCTCCCTTTAAATATAATTAAATTCAGAATTGCCTGGAATCTGTGTGCAGAATCCAAGGCAGAGTCTCCAGCTTCTATGTGCTTTGAGATCCCCGGATAATCAGTTTGATGGATTCTCTTTATCGAGACTGAAGAGACTGATCAGCCACCTGGAACTCCATGAGCAGAAGTGGAGCATTAAGGATTCCTTCACCCTTCAGGAGAGACTTGAAACTAAACCCCATGACATTATAAATGCATAAAAATATGTTTAACTTAAAATTGTTTAAACTCAAAGGTACACATTTATTTGTTTATATAAACATAGTAGCTTTTATTTAATTAGAAATTAGTGTCAGTCTTGGTGAGAATGTTCTCTTTCAGAAGGCTATCTCTCCTCCAGATTTGATACTCCAAGTTCTTCTAGTTTTCAGTAGGCGGAGACTGCAATCGGCACATTGGTAGTGGTGGTAGTGGTGCTAGTTGTGGCAGTGGCTCCAACGGGGACTCCAACTAGGGCAGGCACCACCATGACGTTCCTGGACATCATCCTTTCGCACCGGCGGCAAGGACGTCCCCAGGCCCAAGGACGAACCACGTGTAGCAATCCATGGCGATGATAGCACTTGCACTGGACATTGATAACATTCACGTCGGCCATATTTCCTTGACTTCTGGGTAACTGGTTTCCTTAGATTTCCTGGCTTGACTGGTTTTTCACTTGCTGTCCACCCTTAATTTATTCCACTTATATACTTTTGTGTGATGGTGATAAGGAAATCCCCAGATATTCTTATCAATTTTCATAGACCCATCAAGTGGTCGCTGCTGTTCTGCTGTGATTCATTTTCACCAGGGCTGGTTATTAAGAAATTTAGTTTTTGATTGTTCATTACTCAGTGAGGACTTTGAAGGGGTTGCCCCAACTGCTATTAGTTAGTCATGGCGTTGGAGTTCTGTACTATTTGAATACATACTTAAATAAATAAATAAATATTAAATAAATATTATAAAAGTACTAAATGTTGAATAAATATAAAAAGTACCATCCATTACTTCCTATTCCCATTAATAAAACATTTACAGTTTTAATTCCTTAATTAATTTATTATTCCCAAACTCTTTAATTGCTTCACAACTAGAATTTAAATCCACAGAAATCGGAAACAATTTAAGAGTGATCCTTTATACTCTATAATTGCTTTAAAACAAGAATTTAAATCCACACAAATCGCACACAATTAAAGAGTTTTCTTTTATTTTATATTATACTAATTTTACCCTAATTGATAAGCGGGGCTCTGAAAAAGGACATCAATCATCGCAGACAAGTCAGATAGCAACCAAAACCGAGCAAAAAATTGGAAAACAATTATGTGAGGAGATAACAGAGGGAGAGAGAGAGGAAAATGAAAAGCAAAAGCCTTAACCATTGTTTATGACATTCACCAGTAGTTAAAGTTTTATATTTGCGCCATTAACATTCCGAATTAATGGCATATATGTGCATATATTCAGCGAGCAAGTGCAAGAACCGACATTGGAAACCAATCATGTGAATTCCAATTAAAATAAAATGCACTTAACTTATTTAAGTAAATAACGGAATGGATTTCCAGTCAGAGCACTCAGTCGATAAGGGGAACAACGTAAACAACGTTGGTTAAAAATTTTAAAGGACAGCAGCTCTATGACGCCAACGTGGCGTATGCGTAATTTTGATAAAAATATCACTTTTCGAGTAAATATAAGAAATTTTAATACTAGGATTTATTTATATATTGTTGTGAACGCAGTTTTTTTTTTAATTTTAATTAAAGCAAAAGGAAAATCTGAAAATAAAATATGGGAGAGTATTTCCACGGTTTTTATGATTTCCGTGCTATAGAGAAGTCTTAAAAAAATGTGGTTTACTTATTTAAGAAATTTAAAATATATGAACTTGGAAGCAGTGAACAGGGCTTTGTTTATTGTAACATACAGAGTTATAGAAAGCAAGTTGATTTAAATTAAATACAGTTTAATTTTCAAATGTGGAAACATTTTATTTAAATAATTTACTCTTTATTTAGAGAAATATGTGAATTTCCCATTTACAAAAAAGGTTTTCCGTAGGTTGAGGTTCTGTGTATTTTTCTTTACAATATTTTAATTAAAATCTAGTGTAAGCTATCAAATTTCCGGTGAATGCGGTGAACACTGTTGGACATTGCTCTCCTTGTTGTATTTTTTGTAATTAGTTCACTCTTCCACATCGCCAGTCAGGGCCGGAATTAAGTTACCACCTGGGCTGCTGCTGTACGATGATAACCTCCTCGCGGGGCGGACGGCGACCGCCGATGTTGAACTCGATGAGCGGCCTGGCGGGTCGGACCACGTCCACCTCGACGATGGGCCGCGGTGGCTGGTAGACGGCGGCGGGGGTGATCACCTCCACCCTGGGCGGCGGCGGGCGATAGCCACCACCGACTCCGATCTCGATCACCGGCCTCGGGAGCCTCGGCGGGACAATGTCAACCTCGACAATGGGCCTTCCATGATGGTGGTGGTGATGGTGGCGGCGTTCCTCCTCGTAGTAGGGCATCTTGGTCGTATAAGTTATCCAAAAAGTATCCTTGGCGGTGTAGCTGCTGCCTGTGACTCTTGGGTCGAACTGAAGTCACTTGTCCACTTGCCAAACTATTTAAGGCTGACTTTATCGCTAATTGGGGGAATTTTCTACCCTTTTTTTACATATATTTTTGCCAAAAGCTTACTTCATTATCTTGTCAGGTGGACTTAATGTCAGTTTTGATAAAATTAATATTGATTAAGCCCCTTCCAAGCAGAAGAGGGTTGAGGTGTAAACAAAGGCAAATGAGCTTTGAAATTTTTCGGGCAAATTTCGTTAGTTCAAGGTTTTCGTGAATCATATTATATATATTTCATAATTTTAGGGGAAGGACATAGTTGGAAATATATATATATATAAATTTCAAATGATTCATACAAAAATGGTGTATCTGATCCTGTGATTCAATTGGATTTCATTAAATAATGTGATGAAGTTCAGTGTAAGTACAGAGTAGCATTAGTTGTTAGAATTTTTGATGAAGTATTTCTTATTAATTATCTAGAGATTTAATAAATATTATAATCATATTAATAAAATATATTACATTTTTAATGTAGAATTTAATCATATTAATAATATATTACATTTTTAAAAGAAAGCAAAATTATTAGAAAAACTATTTTAATATTTGCCTATACAGACTCAAAAATGTTTTACTTAAAAACTCAGAATCTCATATGTAAAGCATAATAATATTTATTTTACTGGATTAATAAATAAATAGACATACAAAAGTATTGCGTCTTCATTTCATTATAAACAGATTATATTCTATATAATAATATTATATGTTTTAATACTTAATACTTTTTATACATAATATTTTTATAAAACCTTCTACAGATTTTTCGGCTCTTAAGAGTACACTTGTGTGTTTTTGTTATTCATATCTATCTTGATTCGTATTTATAACTCCTTTGTCATATAAACAACCATTGTCTCTCTTATCAAAAGAACTCATTATCTATTGCCGCATTTTCTTTTGAAATTCCAATAACTTAAGATTACAGCCAAGCGATTTTTGTGTTGATTTGCGATTGTCCATCTGTTACAATGTAGAGATAATACAATTTATTTGTTGTTGAACTTGAAACAATGTTATAGATTATTGAGATATAGATCTCCAGCTCGATCTTACTTCTTTTCATAACAACACAAATATATGAGCTCACACCGATTTATCTGAATACTAATTTTTTATCGGTCAACTTTATACTTGATCGATATTATTGATATAATTATCAATTTCATAATTTGTTGTTGAATTTCTGTTGAGTTCCTAAGATAGGTGGATCGTCCTTTTGATCATATATTGTTGAAAGGCGACACATAAGTGAGCTCCCGCAGATTTAAGGCAACATAATACCTTTATCGGAATATTGCTGATCCATAGCTATTGTAAAAATATGTTGTTGAGTTTTAAACTTTATGTGGCTATAGTTTATATCATATGGAGGGTATCATCCTTCTGTTCATCACTGAATGATAGGCGAAACATAAATATATTTGAGCATAAGCAGATTTATCGGAATACATCACTTTTATTAGATTACTCTACACTTTATATATTGATTTATATATAGTTGATTTATCATTGAACTCGAAACATTGTATAGTTATAGTTTTGCTCTTAGGTCAGACTGATGGTAGTTGGATAGGTGAATCATCCTTCTGTTCACCACTGGGGATATGGCGGGTTGTTGTAGCCCTGCTGATACTGGTACTGGTAGTCGTAGCCCTGCTGGGGGTAGTAGCCGTTGGTGGCCACCTGGACGCCTCCGTAGGGCTGCGGCATCACGACCTGGGCGCCGCCCGGAAGGTAATTGGCCGCCGGCGTTACGTAGACAACCTCGGAGGGCCGAGCCGGAAATGGCGGCGGATAATATGCGCCACCCCAACCGGGAACAACATCAATTTCGATATTTGGACGACCATGGTGATGGCGAGAAGGATAGCCACATGGATCTTCATAGTACCGCATAGTGAAGTCTGACAACCTCGGCAGCCAGCAACGCGCAGAACACTGGAACCCCTAGAACTAACCATTCTCCATACGAGCGGCACTGGAAGTACGGGGCTCCATCAATCAGGGTTTATGGGAATTATTCCAGCGATAAGGAGTGGCCTTAGTCATCCGACCAGGTCTGATAACGATGGTGGCCGGACAGTTGTGCATTCACAGGTGAATTGTATTGATTTGGATTGAGCTATGCTTTTTTTACCCCTTTTGTTTACCCAACTATCTGATCCCGAGCTTATCGGCGAGTATAAGTGCTCTTATCTCTCAGATAGGCGCAAAATATTATGGCAATAGGCGGAAAATGTTGGCTTTCACCTAGCGAAGAGGGAATTTCAGCTCTTTTCAACTCTTTTTGTCCTCCAAATACAACAGGTGTTTCGGTAATAATAGCGCGCAATAAAATAGGAGTTCATTAAATAAAGAAAAAAGAATCTCTTGTGAAATCGTATATCAAATTTCATCATTAGTTAATACCAAATAATACTCCACGAATTCCAATAAAATAAGAGAAAATATAAATGGAGGTTCGTTAGCAATTTTAAATTTTTAAATAAAAAAGAAAATACATATGTCTTTGGTTTAAGTAATATTTATGTAGCTTTGGCCTTGGTTTGTTTAATAAGTTATTTCATTTAATTTTTGTCACTGTATTTATGGATTAGTTTTCAATTTATTTTTGAATTTAACTTTTTCTCTAATGCTAAGTCTAAAATAAATTCATTTCGGTAGAAGTTCCTTCTTTATATAGCGGATTAATTGGGAGTTATCCTCAATATTGCGGATTGTGGTAGTGGCTGCCTCCGGGCGGCGGCGGCGGTGGCTGCTGATAGTACGGCGGTGGCGGCGCCTGCTGCACCACCATCACTGGCGGGGGCGGCGGTGGCTGCTGCACAACCACCACTTGGGGTGGCGGACGATGGTGGCGCCGGGGCCATGGCGGTGCGATCTGGACCTTGATCACGGGCCCACGGCGGTGGGGCGACCCCCCACAATGATCGTGCGGCGGTGGCATTGGGGTTACTTTTCCTTTCAACTTAATTGGTCAACTAAAGATTCCTGGGACGTCCAAATAGGTCGACTTATCGCTGGTAACTGAACTTGGTGAGTGTGCTGCTCATGGGACTGACTAAGTCATAAAACAAGCAATATCAGCAGTCATAAAAATCAAAAGCTCAGTGCTTGTTGAGGGGGATTAACCGTGGAAAATATCGATAAGTAGAAACACAATTATCGATAGATAACACCCAAACTCGATTGTGGTTCTTGGTTAACAAAGCTCTTTTCCGCGAAAAAGCTTCTAAAACACTTTTTATGCTAAGGCCCCATAATATATATATAATTTCTATAAGCTGCATTGAGTCATACAAGTATTGAAGTAAGCCTAAAATGAATCATAGGTTCTGGGGGACTTTTTCTTGCTTAAACAAGATTGTGAAACTGTTTTCATAGCTTTATCATTTTTCCAGTTTTGTTAAAATAAATATTATTATAAATTATTTTTATTTTAATAAGAACTTTTACTCTTGATTACATTGTCTATTTATACCAAAAATATTTCATTTCAAATCACAACTTCCTACCTTGTTTTGATTTTCCTACAAATACATTTACTAGACCGCATTTTAAATATTTGCCTTTGGCTAAATTCCTTAAAACCCTCGAGCTTTAATCAACAAAAACAATTCGTCTTAGGAAAGTGTTTCCCAGCCAGTTAATTTCCTCAAATATTTATCCCTTGTAAAAATACAACACCCACCCTAAAAAATGCCTCAATAATTCTTCGCATATTTTCATTGGTTTTGTAAGTATTTTGCAAACATTTGCACGTCTATTATGCAAAGTTGGCAGATTCGCCCCGAAGGAGCCACGTTAGCAAATATTAAATACATGCCAAAGAAAACACGATAATTTCTGCAGGACATTCAATTGGTCCCTTGAGTCCATCTCAATCTCAATCACCTGAGCAAACAAATGCAGCATTTTTGATTTCAGCCTTCGAATTATGCAGTGTCATAAGAGGACTGCGGGCCTTTTTGGCCTGGTTAATTGAGTTGCCAAGCATTGCCGCCACTCGACTGTCACTTCGGCCAACGGGGGTTAAGGGTTGGAGGCGAGAGAAGGAGCTTCTGGCTAAGTTTCAACTGCCACTGCCACACTTAATGGGTTAAACACCCACAATTCTACTTATAAAGGGAAGTATATATATATATATACATTGCCCTGAAAGATGTTTAATATATAGGCTTCCTATTATTTATTCTCACCTCATGCCAACTGCCTTTTCATGTATATTTTAGGCCATGAATTCCACACTAGTCCTGCCAAGATAAGACGTCTCTGACTCAAGTCAAAGACGGCATCAGAACCAGCATGAAAATCAGAAACAGAATCAGGATCTGCAGCTGAAGCAGCCAGCGAATCGATAACTGTCAAAAAATAAGCTGGCAAGCAACAAGCCAGCCAGGGGCGTACAAGGTGGTGCGAAAAGGGGTTTAAAAGCGGCGGTGGCGTCGCACAATTTAAATATTTATGGCGCTGCGCTTGGTGCACAAGAAACGGAACCGGGCACTCGGCATAGCCAAAAAACCGTAACCGTAAACCTAACCAAAAAACCAAGAACAGCAGCTATTCGAAATTCCCCACCCACGACACTAAAAGAAAAAGGATTGAACAAAAATTCTATATATTCTATTTGTTCGGAAATGTATTGAGAACTATATTATAGTACTACTACTATATATGGGAAATATAAATGAAAAATATACATTTTAAAACGTGGAAAAAAATGTTAAGTCTATAAATTCTAGAACAGGAATAATATTTAAAATATATTTATAATAATTATAATAATATTTCTTTATAAAAGCCAGTACACTTCTTTTTCTCTCCGTGCAACCGGTGCCCCCTTCCGGTCTCTCGAATTCAGCCATCTTCAGCGGCGGCGTCAGAAAACGCATTTCCTGCTCGTGTCATGACATGCAGCGCTGCTGAGAACGCGTAACAAGAGTTGGTGGCGGGGAAATTCGGGCGTTGGAAAACTCGTATGTGGAAAATCGGGGTGGGGCGAGGAAATTGGTTGATGCAGAAATGGGTTAGCTGTAAAGAAATCATTGCTTTTCCTCGACATGTCATGGAAGTACCCATATTTGGGAACTGTTTTTGGCGGCGCTATGAACGCCTTTCGGAACACTTTTGGAAAAGTGGTATTTACAAGAGTGGGAAGGGAGTTTTTGGTTTGATAAAGCTATAAAGCTGAAGGACAGATTGGCAAGTTTGTTAAAAAAGGTTTGGTTCACTATATTCCATACCTGTGAGAGTAAAAATAAACAAACATATAAACAAAATAAAATATTCCCTTAAATAAAGGAGTATAAAGGAGGAGTTATTTTAATTAATTAAATCTGCCGAATAAATATATGAAAGAGAGCCAGAATAATGATTGTATTTGATACATTTTTGGCAATATTTCCGAAGAAAATCTGAAGGGCAAAGGAGTAGGATTTCCTGCTGTTCCTTGCTATAAAGAAAGTCACTTACTCTTCTACAAGTGCCAGGAATGTCCTTTTAAAGGCCCCCAGTCTAGACTCACAGGCGACACAGCAAATGTAAATTACTTTCCAAAATCTTTACAGTTAAGGAGCCACTCTGATTCCATAGATTCGCTGCCGCTTTGGCCAACTTTTAATTGAAAGCAGCCAAGATTTTCAGGACTTTTTGGCAGTTTTACAGGCACTGGAGGAGCTGCAGCAGCCAGCTTTTGCCGCGGCAGGCACCCACAAGTCCCATTAAGGAACTTGTTAATTTGCATTTTCCATTTCCATTTGCATGAAATTTGTTTCTGTTCGTTCGGCGCTCAAAAATTAACCAAAGAAGTGAAAGACGTAGAAAGGAGAGCCAAACTTGTGCCTTTAATGAGCTGCCTGCGGTTTGCAGTCCTCCTTCTCTGCCTTTGTTTCCTTGTTTTAACCCCCACACACACATACGTGCATAAACACTCTTATGCTCATGTCCCTGACACGTTCCTCCCCTCGCCCTTTGACACTCTGGGCAATTTCCGGCTTTCACTTTCTTATGCCGCTTTATAATTGGTTTTCGCTTATTGTCACAAACACAACAAATGCTCGCAAATTACACAAATGCTGTCGGCACACGCACCAAATATTGGTTCAACATTTCCGGGTGCAGGGGCAGCTCTAATAGGGGAAGGGGAAGGAAGGATAAAATGTTGGACACGAAATGTTTGGCAAGTATTTTGTGACTTTGTTGCGTAACACGGACTGGCCCAGGATTAGGAGTGGAGTGAGGGGAGTGAGGGAAGTGACCAACTCGCTGGGAGCTCGGCCAAGTGGAAAAAGCATCGTCTGTCCACTCGAATGTGCAATTAGGTGAAAATAAGTGGTTCAACAAACGCCTCCGAGTATGCAATCATTTAAATTTCACTTCATTTGTCCTTTTCATGATTTCTCCTCCCCGTTTTCCCAGCTTTCCCTAACCATTTCCATGCACTTGAAACAAAAGTAGCAAGAAGTAAATGCAATAAAAGTGTAAAATAGGAATATATTTAAGGGTTAGGGGTCTCTTAGAAATTGAGACTTGTATTTGGGATTTTAAAATGGATTCTATATTTCTATATATTTCTATATTTCTATATATATATATTTCTATATATTTATATATATTTCTATATATTCTATATTTTTTTCTCTCAAGAAATGAAGATGATATATTTAATATAACTTAACTTATGATAATTTTAGGGACAACTCAAGGGTAAAAATTCATAACTCAGCCAAAACAGCCTTAATTTAAAATCGGAAAGCGGTTTTATGTTAGTTTTTATTTGGTTAATTAATCTGCATATTCAGTTTAAAAATTTAAGAAAAATAAATTTTTGTCGATTTTGATAATTTTAATGATGTAACCCCTTATAAAATTTTGAAAAAAATGGCCAAAATTTTTTTTCTGCCTTTTTTCAATATTTTATTCTTAACTTATTAAGATTTTAACGGTGTATCGGACCACATATGGCGTTTGGTTAACATTCCATTTTTGGCTAAAATATGATGTTAAGAAGATCTCAGGTATACGCATTTTTGGGTCCTTCTCAAAAACCTATTTAGTTGATTTTTGAGATTGCTTTTATTATTAAACTTTAAATTGATTTATTGTTGATAATTCTTTTTATTTTGCTAGCTGATTTTCACATTTTTCTTATTGAAAAGCAGTCTTATTTTCACAGTGTACTCCCCAGTTCTCTTTATGCGAATTACAGCACCCAAACGAAATTATTTTGATTTATATGCAGGCAGGCACCTGCTCATTCGAGTTCCAGGGCTTTTTCAGATATTTTTCCCGTCCGCTTGTTGGTTTTTGTGTTGGCAGTTGTTTTTCATGTTGGCCCTTGGATTTGTCCCAACTAAACGCTTTGATTTGCGAAGTTCCACCCCGCAGCCAGGAAACTGCCGGATGTCAACAGAAACGGAATTTGAAATGCAAATTTAATTTGAGACAAGACGCGCGACTCGCAGCGGCGAGGCCTCCTCGGGAGACCAGTGGTTCATCGCTTTAATTGCCCCCGAAAAGAAAAGGACGAAGGTCCTGCTGGGCCTGGCAACTGGAGGCCAATCGGGGGGGCGTGAGGAGAGGGAGAGGGCTGACAGGCCAGCGCCTGCTTTGCCTGTTAATTTTGCGCCAAATCAGCAACAACTTTGATTTCGATTTTATGCCATGTGCATAAAATTTTTGCGCTGACTCAAAAAGTTCGCACAAGTGTTCTGCGGGGGGGTGGAAGGCGGAAAGGCGGAAGGCGGAAAAGCGAGAAAATGCTAGAGGGAAAAATCAAAACCCTAGCCGAGTGTTTGGCCTGATTGAAATGTTGGCAACTATTGCGCCAAGTACTCACAAGTTTATTGGCAAATTGATGAAGTGTGTTCGCCTTTGCATGCGCATGAGTTTTCCGCAGCCTGCAAAACAATTTTCCCATTTTCCCATTTCCCCCCTGGCGTTTCTCGCCCCCTCTCGCCAATCATTGCATGCCGCGTGCAATTTGGCGGCGCTGATATGCAAATTAAGTTGTTGCACTAAACGACGTGCCGGGAAACAGGGAAAACCATGGGCGGTGACCCTCTACCCACCCCCTGGAGGGGGGGATAGAGGCTCCCAGGTGAGGTTACCTGGCTTCTCCTTGCTTGGGCTCATTTGTATTACAATTCGTCATACAAACTCCACGTGTGTGCCCGGTTATGAGCAGCTATGCATTTTCCAACTGTTTTTGTAAGCGAGATGTGAGCTTGAAGTAAGTTTCCTTTATATCAAAAGTTGTTCTATTAAATATGATATTTATGGGACTTAGCTCTGCTAGGTTTCCAATAAATTCTTCTGGTTTTTGTTTCTCTTTAAATTTAATTAAGAAAACTATGTCTAGTTTATTTATAAATGCTTCAGAAATATCTAAATTAATTACATACATCTAAGTGGAATAATATTGCTTGGGTTTACAAGAAGTAATGAAATATATATTGGATTAGATCATCCAAATCCTTACTGAATAAACCTTATTAACTTTAATTAGCAGATTAATACCAGAAAATATATAATGAAGAAATATTAACTTTAATTAGCAGATTAATACCAGAAAATATATAACGAAGATCAAAACTCCTCCTAATAAACTAAGTCTTAATATCTTCATAGCACAGATTAATCCCTTTATTCCTCTATTAATTTATGTTTACTAAACGAAAGCCTTTAAGAGGCACAATTACAAGTAGTTTTGGGGTGACACCTCATAGCTTGAGGGCTTCCTCTTACCTTCAGCTGAGGCAGCTGAGAAGTTGCCTCAATCAAAGACCCATTCCGGCTCCCGGCCACATTCTCAATCGCCACTCAAATCGCAATCGAAACACCTCAAGCAACCTCCTCGCACTTGGATGATTTGTGGCCCTCACAAGGATGTGCGATTGTGTATATGTTATAGCGCCATTCGCTCAAGATTTATGGTTAAGTGGGAAATCGGAGGACGAGGCTCCACATGCACAGAACCCAGCTGGACGGCTCTGGCGCATTCCTGCATAAATTTGGGATAATCTCGAATCGGGAATGCAATAGCCAGAGCGGACAGAACACGCTCACTTCATTAGCTCAATAACATGGGGATAAGTTATGCGTAAATGACAAAAACATAACGATAAGGGGTAAGTCTAGATGGGAAAAAGTACTGCTTTGTGATAAAGATTTTCCCGTTTTGTAAAGAAATTTAAAAATCCATTTGAAAAGGCAATACACCAGCTAATTCCTAAAGCGCTATCCCCTGGCGCTTTTCACTTAGCGCAGATTGATCGCTGAAATGTTGAACAGGCAACATGCATGTCGCTGATGAGTGTTTCAACGCCATCTGTATGTGGAATATCCAGGGCTGTTGTCAGGGCCAACATGGCGTATGCGTAATATTGTTCCGCGAAACAACCGAAGCGCCAAACGCACACAAAACGCACAGGAATCGCTAGTCGCAATTTGCCATCTACAAATCGAAAATCAGAATTTGCAAATCACAAATGGCAATTGCCAAAATCGAAATGCATAACGAAATTATCAAGGGATTGGAGGGGCAGCGGAGTTTGGGGCAACATTTTGGGCGGAAATCTGAGGGCGACCTTGTCAAATGTCAAATTATATGCTGAGCGACGCTTAGCGGCAACGGAAATGCGCATTATGAGCTTTCGCCCTCGGACGATTTTTAGTTAAAGGCTGCTCCCACGATCCGGCATTTTGATGTTTCGCTCATATCGGCGTGGGAGACACATACACAGAGCCGAGGACAATTGGCCCGGCTGATTGGGTCGTTGGGTCACTGCGTATGGCTGCAATTTTAATTAAAATTTATTGATTTACAGTTGAATAAATGCATGTTGCAATTGCATCGGAGTGGAGCTGCAATGGGGCTCCACTTGCAGATGCAGGTTTCTCCTTGCCAAAAGTGGAAGCCCACTACCGATGCTCTCACTTGGGTTACTTAGCATATTTTGAGGGTATAGTAACAGGGAAATGTGATCAAAAAATCGAATAGGAAACACTTTCCTTAATAAAATTATAGGAAAAATGGAAAGGAATCGTGAAAGTCTAAAAACATATGTTTACTTACATAAATTATGCCTAATACTTAATCACTTTGAACAAAGAGTTCTGATGTAACATCAAAGTATTTATTTGTGTAAAATAAAAAATAGGATTTCTCTTAAATATTGTACTGGCTACTTAACAACAATTATATTCTTATTTTGTATCTTATTTTTTCTTAGATTTAATTATTTATATAACTTAGTTTACACACCCCTAAATCCCAGCCTAGAGTATCCCCACCTTCGGCTGCTCACATTCTGTTTGCTGATCCATTCGGTCTCCTTTTTATTTCTGGTTTTAATAATACATTTTCCACTTTTAATTAAAGTTTTAGTTGTTCAACAATTTTTCCGAGAAAGTTTCAGCCAAAAACAAAAAAAAACCCAGCACACGACAAAGAGCAGTTGGCTTGGCTTGGGATTTGGCTAAGGATTTTGCCAGGGATTTGGCTGCAGATTTTGGTGGCTGGCAGTTTGTCGCACTTGTCGTCTCCATCTCGTGTGCGATGCCATTAACAGGTGAAAGTTTTAGCCAGGCACACATCATTTCGCAGCCGGAGTTTTTAGGCAAAACAACCCGTGAGGAGTAAACTCTGCGAACACAATTACAATTGCGGTTCATTTGACAGTTTCCATTTAGTTTCCGGCAGAGCCTGCAGATGGCAGTGGAAGGCGGGGAGAGCAGTCAGGAAAATGGGGAAACTGCAAACAGACGAAGGCTGTTGCATAATTAACGGCAACAAAGTGTTAAGAAGCGCATCCAGCAAATGTTAACTGCCCAACAAGGGGGTTAAGCACTGAAGAGGACGCAACTGAGCACAACTTGCGGCTGTAAATCAGCTGAAGGGAACAAAAGGCCTGTTCGTTAGGGAGTTTTCCCTTCCTTTTGGCCTTCTGCATTTTCACCATGCAACTGTGGAAAATGTGGAGAGGGCAGAAGGTTCCTCCTGGCAGCACTTGTGGGCTTAAGAGGTTAAATATGAAAAACTTGCCTAGGAAGGCTGAGTAGGCTTGATTAAGGATAAGGCGAGTTATGAACTTCTAGGGCAAACATTGATTTAATTAAGCAGTTGAGGTCGGAGAGCTAAGTAATAAAATAGTGAATCTTTTATAGTAAATAGATATAGTATATATATATATTTTATTATTAAGGGAAGCATACTTTCACCTTTATTATCCCGATAACATCTGCCACTAAATTTCCCGCTTCGCCTGGGGAGAAATTTCGCGTCTTAATTAGAATAAAATATTTAAAACTGATGAACCCAAGGATGTACACTTCAACTGGCCAGAATTCTGGGGTTTTATGGTTGCGCCTCCCCGCAATAACATATATCCTTGGGTAATTTGATAGTTATGACTGTTCCCAGGGGAAATAGAGTTATCCTTTTGCGCTCCAGGCGTCAATATAGAGGCCTCCTCTGGAATTTCATTCGCATGAATATTTAGTTGCGTAATGTGGCCACGCCCTCGAAACAGTTTAATTTGTGCGACAACAAAACACACACCGAGACAAGAACAAAAACGAAAACAAAAGGAAATGCTAATTTTATTGACATCCAAAACTCAAGAAGGCGGCCCGCGGAAATTAAAGTCGCACGGGAGGGCGTGGGCGTGGCTGGGGCCAGTCATTAACACATTTGCGGAGAAGGAACTTCCTCCCCTCGCCTCTCGCCTCTCGCCGCCTGCTAATTAACACGTTTTGAATTCTGAATTTTGAAATGCGTTCGGGGCACAGCAGGGGGCGGCGTCGGCGTCGGCAGGGAGTGACACAATAATGGAAGCGGGGTGCAAGAATAACAAAACAATATGCAAAAAGGATTTGGTGTTAAGGATAACAAATTGAGGTGATATTTGACAGGAGCAGCGAAAGGGAAATACCCTATTGAGGGTAAATAATGTCAATAAAATTGGAAGGGGAGCTTTATATATATTTCTTTTCTATAAACACTATTAACTGATTTATTGTGTGCCTTCAAAACAATAAATAATTAAATCAAAGCTAACGAAAAGGTAGCTAAATATTTTCCAAGTTATCAACTGACTTACAAATAACTAACTATTATTTTCATTAAAATTCCTTAATACCTAAACCCCTGTTATGTAGAATTACTAATGCTTTTACATATTTATTCTATATATTTTATTAAAAAGAGAAATCCCGTCTCCTACTTTCTTGTGTATCCCAAATTCAGGTTGATTATTCCTGCCTTTTCTTGATTCCCTGACAAGGTTCCCTTTAACCCACCAAAGTGCCGACCCGAGAGCCAATCGTCGGAAGTTGAAGTTGTCTGAGATGGGCGCAACCTTGAAGGTGTCAAAATAACATATTTCTTGGCCTTACCACTCGCCCTCTTTACCTTCCATTTCCGCCCCCTAGTGGCGGCCCCACGAGCTTCTGAGGTGGGCGTGGCACTTGTTAGGCACCAAATGAAATTAAAACGCGCATAAATTATACGGCTAACACAAAACGTTGACGACGCTGATGATGAGGCCTCCGTGAATATATTAACACATTTGCCACGTTCCGTTTGGTTTTCTGTTCGCTTTTCCCATCTCTTTTTCTCCATTTCTCTGGGGCTGCCACCAAAAAGTTTCGTTCAATTAATACACTACAAGAAATAGGGATCAATATCTATTCAATATAATTTATTAAAGATTTTATAATATAATACAATATAACTCTCGGGCGGAACAAAGCGTGCTCTTGTTGGTGGCCAGAGCTTTCTGTGTTTTTTACCTGCTGTCTGCAAGAAACTTTTTCTAGAATATATTTAATAATAATAATAAATATATAATATA